>BQNB010021232.1:0-64491 GCA_026074375.1 Tanacetum coccineum | reverse complement strand
AAGTTCAGCGAATGGCGAATTGAAGAAAAGATCACATGTAATTCAAGAAAATCTGAGATCAAGATGAAGTTATCAAATCTTGTAATTCAAGTTTTAAAGTTTGAATTTCTACAGAATCACAAATGCAAGACAAGTGAAGAACCGCAACGACAACGAGCTAATATGCTATGAATTCAAATATGTACGCTAAGAAGACCTCAAAAGAAGACCTCACTTAGGGGGAGATTGTTAGAAACATAATTTCACAGTCTAACAAGAGAAGCTCGGTCTTGAAGAAGCAAGCGTTTTATAGCTTGTTAGTTAGTTAATTAATTAATGTTTTAATGATGTAAACGGGCCAAGATATAAAAAGCCTAGATAAAGCCCACAAAGGCTGATCCCCTTTAGAGTATAAATACTCTATGTTTTTATCATTATTAGGTTAGACAATATAGCTATTCATTATAATATTGTTAGGGTTTCTAGCCACCAAAAGGTTTTCTTTCAATCATCAATAAAGTCTTTATTTTTCCTGCATCTTGATTCTACACATCATTGTTAAGGTTTGTATGAATGATCATGGAACCTACAAATTGTGCTTAAAAATAAAGCACGATTGGTTGCTCAAGGGTACACACAAGAAGAAGGGATTGACTATGATGAAGTCTTTGCCCCTGTTGTAAGAATTGAAGCAATTAGGCTATTTTTAGCCTATGCCTCATTTAAAGACTTTGTTATGTAACAGATTGATGTCAAGAGTATTTTTCTTTATGGTAAGATTGAAGAGGAAGTCTATGTTTGTCAACCACTAGGATTTGAAGATCCAGACTTCCCTGACAAAGTATACAAAGTAGAAAAGGTACTTTATGGACTGCATCAAGCTCCCAAAGCTTGGTATGAAACCTTGTCAACTTATTTATTGGATAATGGGTTTTAGAGAGGAAAGATTGACAAGACTTTGTTTATCAGAAGGGACAAAGGTGATATTCTATTAGTTCAAGTGTATGTAGATGATATCATTTTTGGCTCTGCAAATAATTTATTATGCACTGAGTTTGAGAAGATGATGCATAAGAAGTTTTAGATGAGTTCTATGGGTGAACTCACATTCTTCTTAAGACTGCAAGTAAAGCATAAGAATGATGGGATTTTTATCTGTCAAGACAAGTATGTGACTGAGATTTTGAAGAAATTTGGTTTTACTGATGTCAAGACAGCAAGCACACCTATGAAAACTCAAAAGCTTTTGCTCAAGGATGAAGATGGTGAAGAAGTGGATGTTTATTTATATAGATCAATGAATGGTTCATTGATGTATCTTACTTCTTCAAGACCTGATATTATGTTTGCAGTATGTTCCTGTGCAAAATAACAAGTCAACCTAAAGATTTTACATCTTTATGCTGTAAAAAGGATCTTTAGGTACTTAAAAGGTCAATCAAAATTGGGTTTTTGGTATCCAAAAGATTCTCTTTTGATTTGGTAGCATACACTGATAGTGATTATGCTGGAGCAAGCTTGGATAGGAAGTCTATAACAGGAGGTTTTCAATTTCTTGGAAATAGATTGATATCATGGCAGTGTAAGAAACAGACTGTGGTTGCAAATTCCATAACAGAAGCTGAATATGTGGCTGCTTCAAGTTGTTATGGACAAGTGCTTTGGATTCAGAATCAATTACTTGATTATGGGTACAATTTCTTGCATACCAAAATCTTTATTGATAATAATAACACTATTTGCATAATTCAAAATCATGTTTTTCATTAAAAAAACGAAGCATATAGAGATTAGAAATCACTTGATTAGGGATTGCAATGAAAAGAAGTTGATTCAAATGGTTAAAATCCATACTGACAAGAATGTTGCAGATTTACTTACAAAAGCTTTTGATGTAAGTAGATTTCAATATTTGATTGCTAGTATTGGAATGCTAAATCCTTAAAATCTTTTATCTCTTTATGTTTTTGTAGAATTTTGTATGAATTAGTATTGTTATTCATGTCATTAAAAGTTTATGCTGTTAAATATAATTAGTGCTGCTAAGTTAATGCTGTTAGTTATACTTAATACTGCTGGTATAATTAACATTTTGAAAATTGTGAGTAAAAGAATTAAGAGTTCGTGAGAATAAAAACAGAAAGAGAGATGTGTAAAAACAAAAAGAGTGATTTGGTGAGTAAAAGAATTGAGAGACATTGTGAGTTGAAAAACAGAAAGAGAGTTGTTTAAAAACAGAAAGAGAGAATTGTAAGTAAAAATAATTGAGAGAAATCAAAAATAGATAGAGAGTTTTTATGAGCTAAAATGTTAATTTGATAATGGAAAAGTTGATTAGAATGGAATTGGAGTTAATGTTGGTGATTGAAAGTTAATGCTGTTAAGCATAAACTTACTGCTGCTGGGGAAAGTTAATGATGCTAGGCATAAACTTACTACTGCTGTTGAAAGTTAATGCTGCTAGGCATAAACTTACTACTGATGTTGAAAGTTAATGCTGCTATTAATAACTTACAATTGCTGGTGAACGTTAATGATGTTAAGGGTAGTTTCATAAATACTTCGATTAAGGGTTTCATTCACTCATTTAATTGATTTCATTCAATCATATACTCTCTAATCACAAACCCTAACTCAATTTCATCATTCATCATCAAAACCCAACACAATGACGACCCTACAGTTTGTTGATACTCATAATTTAGTTGTGTTTTTGGCTAAACCCGCTGAAAGTGAAGGGTTTGAGCAAATAGTAGATATTCTTAATGCACACACTATCAAGTATGCAATAACGGTTAATCCTACGATCTATACTTCATGTATTGAACAATTCTGTGCTATTATTAAGGCAAAAACTGTTAATGGGGAAGTACATTTACAAGCCCTATTAGATGGGAAGAAGATAATTGTTACTGAAGCATCTATTAGAAGTGACCTTCAACTGATTGATGAGGAAGGTATGGATTCTTACCAAATGCTACCATTTTTGAAGAACTTACAAGGATGAGGTATGAAAAACTTTCACAGAAGCTTACATTCTATAAGGCATTCTTTTCTCCACAATGGAAATTCCTTATTCATACCATTTTGAAATGTCTAAGTGCTAAGACTACTGCATGGAATGAGTTTAGTAGCATTATGGCATCTAAAATTATCTGCTTAGCTACAAACCAGGAGTTTAACTTTTCAAAGTACATATTTGAAAGTATGGTGAAGAACTTAGATAATGCTGTTAAATTCTTAATGTATCAAAGGTTTGTACAAGTGTTTTTCGATAAACAATTAGAGGGGATGTCAAGTGACAAGAGGATTTATGTTACACCCTCTCACACTAAGAAGATCTTTGGGAATATGAAGAGGGTAGGAAAAGGTTTTCAGGAAGGGACACACCCTTATTTCCTACAATGATGGTACAAGCTCAACAAGAATAGGGTGAAGGTTCAGCAATGCCAACTGATCCCCATCACACACCCACTATTATTCAACCATCAACATCTTAACCCCAAAAGAAACAAAGATCAAGAAGGCCAAAGAGAAAGGACACCCAAGTACCTCAGCGTAGTGGTCCTACAACTAATGTAGCAAATAAGGCTGTCAATGGGGAGATGGATACAGTTTGGAAAGGGCTGCCACTACTGCTATTGGCTTAGATGCAGAGCAAGATAGAGGTAACATAGATAAGACCCAATCTAAGGCAACACCTAATGAACCAAGTTCCCCAGGAACTAGTTCAGGTGGTGGTCCCAGGTGCCAAGAAACCATAGGAGATACAATTGCTCAAACTAGGTCTGAGAATGTATCTAAACTTTCTAATAATCTACTGCTCGCAAGAGGTAACATACTTCGAAGTGGTAAGGATAGATTGAAGCTTCAGGAATTGATGGAATTATGTACCAACTAGCAAAATAGAGTTATTGACTTGGAGAACACAAAGACTGCTCAAGCTTAGGAGATTACAAGTTTAAAATTGAGAGTCAAGAAGTTAGAGAAGAAAGGAGGATCAAGAACTCACAAGCTCAAAAGATTATACAAGGTTGGTAGATCTGCAAGAATAGTTTCCTCTGATGAAGCTAGTTTGGGTGATCAGGAGGATGCATCCAAACAGGGGAGGAAAATTGATGACATTGATAAAGATGCAGAGATTACATTGGTTGATGAAACTCAGGGGAGGTATGGTGATGATATAATGTTCGATGTAAGTCATCTTGCTGGTGAAGAAGTATTTGTTGCAGAACAAGGAGTGTCTGATAAAGATGTGAACTTAAGTGTTGATGAAGTCACTTTGGCTCAAGCACTTGCAGCTTTGAAAAGTGCAAAAGTTCAGGAAAAAGCCAATGTTGTAGAAGAGCCAAGTGAATCAATAACAACAACACCAACACTTACAACAACAACTGCTGCTACAACAATTACAGCTGCTAGCACAAGACCCAGGGCTAAAGGGCTTGTTATTCATGAACAAGAGCAAGCACCTACACCAATAGTTTCTTCACAACAACCATCACAGGAAAAGATTTAGGACAAGGGTAAAGCAAAAATGGTTGAACCTAAACCTATGAAGAAATTGTCAAAGAAAGATCAACTCAAGCTTGATAAGGAAGTGGCTCAAAGGTTACAAGCTAAATTTGATAAACAAGAAAGGATTGAAAGAGAGAAAGCTGAAGCCAACATTGCCTTGAAGAATCATGGGTATTGATCATACAGCAAAGGATTAAAGGTGTATTCTTATTGGCTGGAAAAGATTGCCAAGCAAAAGAACAAGAGAGTTGACCATTGAAGAAAGGGCTAAATTGTTTCAACAACTCTTAGAGAAAAGAAGGAAGCACTTTGCAGCAAAAAGAGCAATAGAGAAAAGGAACATACCACCAATAAAAGCTCAACAAAGGAGTATCATGTGTACTTATTTGAAAAACATGGAAGGATGGAAGCCCAAAGACTTGAAGAACAAATATTTTGATTCTATTCAGAAGTTATTTCACAAAGCTATGAAAAGGTTAAACACATTTGTAAATATGGATACAGAGTTTCAAAGAAAGCTGAAGAAAAGATAGCATAAGAGAGCAGTTCAAAGAGAGCAGGAGATGAGCTAGAACAAGAAAGTATTAAGAAGCAGAAGGTGGATGAGGATAAAGAGACAACAGAGCTTAAAAGTCTGATGGAAGTCATTCCTGATGAAGAGGAAGTAGCAGTTGATGCTATTCCTTTGGCTACTAAGCCTCCAAGCATTGTTGACTGGAAGATCCACAAAGAAGGAAAGAAAAGCTATTACCAGATAATCAGGGCTGATGGAAGTTCAAAGATGTACTTAGTGTTCAGTCATATGCTTAAAAGTTTTGACAGAGAAGACTTGGAAACTTTGTACAAGTTGGTAAAAGCTAAGTATGGATCAACAAGACCAGTGGAGGACTTGGATTTAGTTTTATATGGAGATTTGAAGACAATGTTTGACCCACATGTTGAAGATCAAGTATGGAAAAATCAATCAGACTACAAAGTATTAGAATGGAAGCTATATGATTCATGTGGAGTACATTCATTAAGGAAGCAAAATGTGCACATTCATATGTTGGTAGAAAAGAGATATCCTCTTACAGCACCTACAATTACTGATATGTTGAACAAGAAGCTTAAAGCTGATCATTGGAATAAAATGTGTTATCAGCTTCTTAAGCTCATTACAAAACAGCTCAAGAATCAATGAAATGTTTGGAAGCATCCTCCTGGTGATTAATAAAGCTTTTAATGAAGAAACTTGAGATTTTGAAGGAAAATATCAAGTTTAGGGGAGGATTGTTGGGATTAAAAGCTTCTTGATGCTGTTTGAAGTTACTGCTGCTCAGGTGTGTGTTACTACTGCTAGCACAAATTTTAATGAAAAATATGCTAAGTAGTTACTACTGCTAGTGTAACTTAGTACTGCTAGTATATGTTAGTACTGCTAGAGTAAAGTTAGTATTGCTGGAGAAGATTGAAAAAATATTCTAAGTAGTTACTACTACTTGTACACAGTTAATGTTGCTGGTGTATAAGTTACTATTGTCAGTGTTCAGAGTTAATGCTGCTATTACAAAGTTACAACTACTGAAAAGATTAAGACTGCTAGAAGATTTTCTACTATCAAAGAAAGGATAAAGACTACTCAGAGAAAAGATAAAAATTGATTAGAGATCAAGATTACTTAGTTGATAAGGATTGTTATTTATAGAATAGATCTTTGAGAATATTCTAAGTTTTAGGAATATATTGTAAATTGACTAGGACTCCTTGGTGTATAAAAGGAGGTCCTAGGGCATAGAGTTTGATATCTTTTGTTTTGATATCATTATAGCTTCAAGGTTTTGTAACCCTAATACTAGTTAGAGTATTCGTATTAACATATTAAAGCTTTATTTGTTAATCTGTGTGATCATTGGAATTATTGTTCTATTGCATATTCTTCTTATTGATCAAAGATTAGTTTCCGCATAATCTTTGATATATTTTACAAAGTTTCTACCATAGTTGTGTAAGATTTATCTTGCATAACTAAACCTTACACAAGCTAAAGAATTCAAGATCCATTCAAGTGGGATCAACATAAGCATTCAAAACTTTGAATGTTTATATTACTTTGCTCAAGACCGAGAAGATATGAACTTCCTGTTGTAGAGAAAATTTGAAGAGACATGTTTTAAAAACTTGAAACTCGCTCGAACTTCATTATACCCCCATGTTAATATTAATCAACATTTTTAGGTGCGTAAATCTTATCGATTTACGAGAGACATGTCGGAGAAGATTATTTTTGGTATTTTTTGATTTTGTATTTTGCTTTTATAGGTTTTATATTTTTATATTTTGTTTTTCTGATAAAATATATATACAAGGAATTATTGTAATTTTGCAAGACATTCAAGCTCATGTGGAGAAAAACTGTGCATACCAAAGCGACGAACCAAATAGTTAAACCTATCTACTAGAAGGGCTTTTGTAAAGAGGTCATCCAATTGGTAATCAGTCTTGACAAAATACAGTTCAATCTTACCCTTTTCTACGTGCTTCTTTATGAAATGGTAGCGAACAGCGATGTGTTTTATTCTTGAGTGTTGGACCGGGTTGCAGGATATAGCTATGGCTAATTTCAAATCACAATAGATAGGAATCTTGTTGAAGTTAAAGCCATAATTGGTTAACTGTGTCTGCATCTAAATGACTTGGGCACAGCAAGCGGATAGAGACACGTATTATGCTTCCGTGGTTGACAGCATCATACAGTCTTGCTTTTTTGATGACCAGTTCACCAACTTTTAGCCTAAGAATTGAGTTCCACTGGAAGTACTCTTAAAGGTGTCTTTACATCCCACATAATCAGCATCTGAAAATTCGGATAGTTTAAAACCAGAATTCTTTGTATACCAGAGACCTATATTAATGGTTCCCCGGAGTTAATAGAGGATCCTTTTAACCTCTTTGAGGTTCTTCTCGGTTGACTTATCCTGGTACCGAGCACATAAATAAGTATCATGTGCAATGTCCGATCTGCTTGACGTAAGACACATTAGGGCACCAATCATGCTTCGATATTTCGTTGCATTGACTAGAGTCTCATTCTTGTCAAGGTCAAGCTTGTCTTTGATCTCCATTAGAGTACCAACGGGATCAAAAGTTTCCATTCCATATTTTTTAAGGATTTCTAACACGTAGTTGGACTGGTTTATCAAGATACCACAGGGGGATTGGTTAACTTGTAAACCAAGGAAAAATGTCATTTCCCCATCATTTACATTTTGAAGTGGCTTTTCATAAGGTCAGAAAACAATTAAGTATACATAGGGTTTGTTGAACCAAAGATAATATCATCTACATAGACCTGTACCACTAAGATTTCATCGTCGAAGCATCTTATAAACACTGTTAGATCAATGATGCCTTTGAAGAAGTGATTTTGTAGTAGAAAATTTGATAATTTGTCGTACCATGCCTTTGGTGCTTGCTTTAACCTATATAGTTCCTTCTTTAACCTGTAGACATGGCTTGGATGATTAGCATCGATGAAACCTTTAGGTTGACACACGTACACGTCTTATTTTAACGTACCATGTAAGAAAGCAGTTTTCACATCCATTTGAAACACGAGGAATGATTTGTATGCAGCATATGCCAAAAATATCCTGATAGCTTCCATTCTAACAACTAGAGCGAAGGATTCTTCGAAATCTATTCCTTCCTCTTGGCGGTACCCTTTCATAACCAGAAGAGTCTTGTTTCTAATGAATGTGTTCTCTTCATCATGCTTCTTTTTGAATAACCATTTCAAAGTAAAGGGTTTTATGTTATTTAGAGCAGGAACTAACACCCATACATCAAGCCTTTAAAACTAAAGAAGTTCTTCTTGCATAGAATCAATCCATGCAGGGTCTTTCATAGCCTCTTTGACATTACTTTATTCCATAGTGCTCACAGTTAATGCATACATGTACATGTCACCATCTGTTCGGAGTTGATTTCTTGTCAAAACTGGTCGTGAGGGTTCTCCTATTACTTTTTCTAGAGGGTGATCCTTAGTCCATAAATATTCATGAGGGTACGGTTGATAAAACGTATGTATGTTCGATGGTTCTACATATTATGAAGATGATGATTCAGCAACACTTATGGATGGTGGAGCAAATGGGTTTTCGAATACATCTCCATCAAACATTGCATTAGGAAAACTATCAGCAACTATTTTGGGTTGGAGTGGAGCTTAATTTTCTAGATGTTGAACATGTTGTTGTTGTGGTTCAAGCTTGTCAATATCCTGTGAGGTGTTTGGAATATTTGTAGCTTGAGAGGATGAATTTGTTGTGTCGGTGTGGTGTCTGCTATTGTTGTAGATGTATTTGGAGTATGTAGAACTTGAGGTGCTTGAGCAGCAAGAACAGTTCTTGGAGAAGCTTACGGTTGACCACCAATATACTCATCATGCATAGCTTCGAATAGTAAATCCATCACGTTCAGTAGGTTTTTAAGTAGTTATTATTGACGGAGCATAAGTAAGATCGAGTCCTGAACTGATTTGTCTAGAAGTCATGCCTTGAAGCCTGGGTTTTGAACTGCTTTGTTCAAAAGCCATAGCTGAAAGTTCATCAAATTTCAGATTCATCGTCTCCATGATTTTCTTTGTCCGTCAGTTGTAAACTCTGTAAGCGCAGGAATTAGCAGAATAACCTGTGGAGGTAAAAGGGGGGAGGGGGGTTGAATAGTTTACAGGTTTGTTTTTTGTTTTAAAAGTTTGCTTTCAAAATACTTAGATTTGAGTTGTATGTTTAACCAATCGACAATATGAATCAACAATGTAAATATCTAAACTAATACTAAATAACAATCACAACAATATAAAGAGATGAGAAAAGGAACAATCAAACCAAGACACTAAAATTGATAGTGGTTCGGCTATGAAGCTCTTCTTCGCCCTACTCCACTCCTCGAGTATCCGACTCAAGATTTCACTATGTCAACAAGCTCCCTTTAGGTGGAAAAAACCGTTTACACGTCGCTTATGTTGTTTTCCTCTTAGCTAGAACCAATCTACCACTTCATAAACACTATACACTTACAAGATCTACACTATCGGATTTACACAATCCAAATCACACAATTACACAAGATAATTACAATAGAGATTTGATACTTAGAAGAAGAGAGGAGAGATCACTAAATAACAACTCGTTTCTTGAAGAATACGAATGTTCTTCTCTTGCACTTGATAAAGAGGAGAGATGAGAAGAAGAGATTAGATCACTTGCAAAAAGATCAAACAGTGTTAGTGATCAAGAGATTTAGTGAGAGAAAGAAGGTTTTTAGAGAGAGAAAGAATACTGAAAAACGTAGAGGATTCGAAAAATATAAATAACATTTTTAAGCATTATTTCTACTAACAATCTCCTCCTTTTTGATGATGACAAAATATAAACTCATTTTGTATAAAAATAAAATTTTTAAGTTATTAATGAGTTTTAATCCATTTCTCCCCCTTTTTGTCGAATCCAAAAAGGTTAATCGCCGAGATGTAGAAAGAAAGAATTTGACGAAGCTAAGACTCCCGCTTGATGTATACTTCCCCTCGTTTGGGGCACCAAGGGATCGAGCTTACAAAATTTTGCTACAAAACCAAGTTAGAAATACAAGTGCAAGACAATATATTTCCAGCTAGTAGCACTATAGCAATTCATGCAAGTTAAACCATAAAGTAGTTTCATACATTACTTGAGAAACTCATACAAGAAGCATACCACATGCAAGGAAAATAGAACTAAGACTAACAAAGAAACATTCATTCATACATTACACCACAATCTAAACATACTACATAAGGTAGATAAAGTTAACATGACATAAATCCTAGATGATCCTTGATTCATAGGAAATGAATTTGAGCAAAGATGAAAATTACGTTGCTAGGAATTTTTATCTTGTATTAAAGCTCAAAAACTAAAACTTTAAAGTACAAGTATTACTTAACACACCTTTATATTAAAAATACTGCGGAAGCTTGATGTTACAAGGGTGGTGGGAGTAGTAGTGGTGGTGGTTTTCGATGATATTTACAAACGATTACAACTGCATTTTATAGGCTAAGTGAAAGAGAATAAACTAAGCATATGCTTTTAGCATAAAGCATAAGCTTTGGCATCTGGCATATTCTAAGGAATAAACCATGGCATATACCAGGGAATATTCTGAGCCATTATTTAATACAATAATTCACAATAATTAAACATAAGTGGTGGGGCCGACTCCTTTTTATCTTTTGTAGACTTTTGTTACATGAGGGCCTTTCGAGCTTCTGGACAAAGTGGAACGGGACGATTCAATTTTAACACTTGTAGACAATAATCATCCCATCCCGGGTCTACAATTAAAATTGAATCGTCACTGCTTTCGTCATCTTCTAGAAATCCTTTCCTGTTGTAGCGGTATTTGCCGTCGTCATTGATTACGTCTTCTTCTGAGTGGTTAGATGTTATTGCATCCCAATATTTGTGCCAAGGCTTCCAGTTCAATGAGGATTCTTCTAGCTTCTTTGTTTTGAACTCGAACATCTTCTCTCTGGTCTGACCAGTGGTTATCTTTGGTTGATTGTCCAAAGCATATTTGAGCTTTGCATTCTATGATTGCTTGTAGGTTTCGCATGGTTTTAACTGCTTCTTTTGCTGCAAAAATTTCAAGATCTTGAGCGACTGATCTCCATGCATCAGATTTATCCATTCTGATTGGGGTTTGAGTGGCCTTGAGCTGGTACCGTTTGTATAGTGCTCCTAGTTTTGTTATAAAAACTAATGATGGCTTGACAATCTGTTCTTAGAGTTACTTCTTGTTTGTCAAGGTAGTAAATCTTCAATTTCTCCAAGGTGTTAATGCATGCATTGATTTCAGCATCAATTGTAGATTGAGTTGTTGAGAATTTGCCACTTGCATATGCACAAATTCTTTCTGAACTTCTTGGATCCTCCTTGCTCTTTTTCCATTTGACTATTCCTCCCCATCCTTCCATGCATCCATCTGTTTCCAGGATGATGTAAGCATTTTCCGGTGGAATTTCCAGGTCCGGAAGATTTTGAACTTGTCCTTTGATTTTTTTGACTAATTCGTAGTCAGAGGGCTTCAGTCTTTTATCTCCATGAGCATTTGTTTTTTCATAAAGTGGCCTTAAGAGTATCCCAAGCTTTGGGATATGATTTCGAGCATAATTAAGGATTCCTAAGAATGACCTTAATCCTTTCTTTGTCTTCAGTTCTTCTTCATTGAAGTTTACAATCTTCTTTATGATATGTGGTTGCAGTTTTATTGTTCCTTCTCCTATGACTGCTCCCAAGAAATCTACTGTTGAGACTGCTATCTTCATTTTTGTTGGAGATAAGACCAGACCATTATCTTCACAGATCTTTAACATTCTTTCCAAATGTTTTGCATGATCCTTTTCATTCTTTGAGAAAACCAGTATATCATCAATATATACTGCGATGAATGACTCTGTTCCTTTGAAGCATTTATCCATCTTCCTTTGGAATACTGCTGGTGCGTTTTTCAGGCCAAATGGCATGACCAGCCATTCATAGAGTCCTCCTGGAACTAAGAATGCAGTCCAAGGGATTGATTCTTCGTCCATAGCAACTTGATGGAATCCTGATTTGAGATCAAACTTTGAGAATATTTTTGCACCTCCTATTCTCTTGATGATCGTATTTATGCCTGGTAGAGAGTACTGGTCCTTGTATGTGTTGTCATTCAAGGATTTGTAGTTGAATACCATCCTCTCTTTTCCTTTAACTTCTCTTCCTGTTACAGGATCAATTGTTGTTCCTGAATTTACGATCATCGCCATCGTTCTATGCCTGCTTTTACTTGGGCGGATAGCACCAATTTTGAGAAGGCTATCGACATGTTTTCTGAATAAGTCTTCCATTGCTGGTGTTACATGCTTTAATGGTCTATCTTCTATTGTAATATCTGGATTGATGATATCCAGTTTACAAAGCTCACCATTCTTTTTCCAGTGCTTGAGGGGTTCTTCTCCAATGTATCCCTGCTGTTTCAACCTATCAATGACAGGTTTGAATTGTTCTTGGAATGCCCTACTTCCTTCTTGGTTGAAATAAATGGATTCATTTATCTCTAGGAATTCTTCTTCACTGACTTCTAACTCAGCAATTTCTGCAATTTTAGTTTGGTTTGAAGTCTTGATTTTAGTGACCTTTTTGTAGATGGTTATTTCATCTCCTTCTATTCGAATTCCTCCTTTCATGGATCTTAAGAAGTTGGCTCCTATCAGCATTTCAATACCATTGCTGTCCCTCATATCAAAAGCATATATGAGAGGTATCTTGAATTTGTTTTCCTCAATTAGGAAATAGCCTTGCTTTATCCTATGAGTAGCCTGTTGTTTTGAATTTAAGCCATTGAAGACGACAATCTGAGTTAGAGGCTCCAGTGCTTCTTTTGGAATGACTTTCTTGTTTATGCAACATGCTGATGCTCCTGTGTCTATTATTGCAGTGGTTCCAAAAGCTGTGCAGTTAGGAATATCAAACTCAACTTTAACATTATAAAGTTGATTGGTAATTTTCCTAATTTTTGGACTTGCAGTGGCGTTCCCAGAATAATGAACTTCTGTCTCTATGCAAGGTCTTGCAACATGAGTGTTTCCCAGTGGTGGAAACTCTTCTCTAGAAAACTGAGCTTCTGCTTCTTCTTCCTTCTTCTGCAACTGAGCTTTAAGCTCTCTTATTTCTTCATCTTTTTGTTCTTCAAGCCTTTCCTTTTCAAGTCTGAGTTGATCAATGATTTTAAGGGCATCTGTGAGATCCCTTACTAACAAGCTTTCTTTTGACTGCCATATTTCTTCTTTCTTTTGCATAGCAGCTTTGTTTTCATAGTATTCTTTGGCTTGATCTCTGATCATCTGTTGCACTTGTTCTGTCTTTTCTTTCAAAAGTTCTTTAAGAAGCTTTACTTCATTGCTGTTGAAGTCCTTTTCTTCTTCTGATTTTTGGGGCTGTTTTCTTTTGACATTAACTGTTTTGCCAAGGTAATTTCTTGCACAAAGGGCACATGTCATGAGTTGACATTTGGGACAGTTAAGTCTTGATATGTCTATGGTTAGTATCCTATAGTAATAGCAGATGGAATAGTTGGTGACCATGTTTTCTTTCCATTCATGCTCACATTCTTTACTCTTGGCTGGTAATTCTTTGTTTGGTTTCCATGATCCGACGGCTTGAACCATCTCCGCTATCTTTGTTGGCGATCCAGGGTGGAACATAAAAGCATGATGACTAAATTGATTATCTTCTTCTTCCTGCTCATCATCACTCTCATCATCTTCTTTTATCGCCATAAAGACTGTTTCTTCAACAGGAGTATCTTGGACCATAACACTGATACTTTGATGGGTATCACCTTCTCCTTCTGATATGCTATAAACACTGCTATCGTTAAAGTCTGCTGAAACAATATCCCAATTGTCATCAAGGTCCAATTCTTGATAGACAACTAATCTTGCAATGTTTCCTTATTTACTCATCCCCTATCATCTTTGTATTTTCTCTTGAATGGTTTTACATGAGAATTATGCGGCTTTCCTTTGTATGTTCTTGATTTTCTCATTCCATATTTCTTCCTGTTATTTTTGTAATAACCAGGAATTGGTATGGCAGAACAAAGAGACAAATCTCTTAATTCTTTAGCGAATGCTGCATCTTTACACATTTTTGAGACGAAGGTATGAGTAAACTTGATTGCAGGTAAAACTCCTGAGCTTAGACCAGGATGTTTATTCCTGAATGATTCCTCAATTTTTTTTGATAGGGAAGGTGGAAGTTTGGCAAAAAGCTTTTCTGTTGTTGAAGGAAAATATAATCTTCCTGATTTGGTTGCCAATTGCCTGAAGTCTTCTAAGAATGACCACAAATTTTTAGTTTCTTCACAGGTTATTCTGTCCAAGTCCCTATATGCTCTGTCTTGCTCATCAGTTGAGCCACGATATGGGTCTTCTAGCAGAATTAACTGCCTCACTTGAGATGTTATATTTTATGGTTCATCTGCAATTGCTTCAAGAGCAGAATATGCTTCTAGAAACACAGTTCGCCATTGTTGCCACATTAACTTCTCACTTTCTCCAGAAGGTTTTTCCTTCCACAAAGGCTAACTTTGCTTTATTGTCAGACCATGTTTGATGTTAACTTTTTGACTGTTATAGACTCCCATCTGGATATCACTTCTGACCATAAGCCTGGGTCTGCTGGTAATACGAACATTACTCTGGATTCTGTCCATGCCGGTGGTAGAGTCCACTGTGAGTTGTAATACTCACCATATCCTCCACTGAATATTTTATTTTTTCCTTGAGGATAACCAAACTGACATGTCTGGCTATAAATGGTTTGTGGTTTCTGTTGTTCTGGTGGATAGAACTGATGCCCATGAATAATCATGTGGGGGATATAAGTTTTTTGGGTTGATCTTCTTGTGAGTGGATGTGAATGCATGTACTTCATGTTTCTTGGATGATTTGTGCTGCCACTGTTTGAAGTTTCGAAACTTTGGGTATGGCCCAAATCATCATTTTTTTTTCTTCCTCTTTAGAAGATGAAGAATTGTATGGTATCTCACCACGCTATTGCTGCGAATGGGATTTTTTCCCTTCTGACGCTAATTCTTAGCTTTTGTATGCGAATGGTTCATCCACTTGGTGGTTTCATCAAGAAATTTCATGCCTGATTTTGTGCAAACTTTCTTGTATTGACAAGACACCTTCCGCCACTTCGTTCATCATCATCCCAATCAATTCTTTCTTCTAAAATAGTTACCTTTCCTGGGTAACTTCATCGTCTGAGAATTCATCTCCCCAACCAGTTGCTGCAATTTCTTCTATTGGGGTTGTTCTGGTGGTGCATCATAACCTGACATAATTAATCCATTTTCCAGATGGTTCCCCAAGTGTTGACCATTTTTCCCTTGACCTTTGCCTTGATCATTTTGGTTTGTTAGATCGCCTAACTTTATTTAATGGTTCTTCTTCTAGGATTCTTGCTTCATTCAAGCAACTTTCACAGAAACATACATCATAAGAGATATGTTCTTCTTGCGGAGCTTGTAAGCAGATTCCTATGAAGTGTTCTTCGTCTTCATCTAGGTTATCATATCTTGTTACTTCTCGATCATGCTGATCAACTGAGTATCTTGGTGGTTGAGGTGTTTGTCTGTATCTTTCAAATCGGAGACTTACCGATCTATTTAGCCTTTCATTTACTGCAACCCTTGATGGGACACGTACTGAAGTTTGCTCAGGTGGCTTTAGATGCCAGCTCATTCCTTCTAACTCTTCTATACTCCTTCTTTCACCAGGAATTGTTGTGATGCCAGTTGTGGTGAGGTGATCCACAACATTTTCCACGCTATATTAGAATCCCATATAACTGGTATTTGATAACCTGCCTGTTAAGGCCATTGTTATCAGTAAGTTACTTTCACCACCTTGCCAAGTATCATACCCATGAGTCTATATAGAAACTTCTACATGATTGTGGAAGTCATTGACACTTAGAATCATATCAGGGAATGTATAGACTAACTGTGTTCCTGCCGAGAGGTCTACTTCCATGGTTGCAATAATTTGTCGGCTATCTTCCCATCTAGTGTCTCGGAGGACAACTAGAGCATTTGTTCCGGCACTTCTCCGGTGGAGTGCGTGTAGCCTTATCATGAATATCCCTAAGTGGATATGCTGAAGTCCTGAATTTCTCAGGCTTTCATAAGACTCTTCATTGCATAATCGAAGATTTATTTGATTTTCACCAATACACAAAATTCTTTGCTTAGAGTAATATTCATATACTCTATGTCTTGCTGTACTTCTATTGTTTGAATAGAGTACTTCTGCGGGAACAAGATTCGCTCGCCTTTCTCTTGATATTTCAAGATGTCTTTCCGGGTCTACAGCTGCTTCAAGAGTTCGATTGTAATTATTCCTTCCAAACACTCTTCTTGTTGTTTTAGCTACTTGATACCTATTTCGGGCCATTTGTCGGTAGCCGCAGATTTGGTCTTCTTGTGTTAGCAGCTATGTTTGTGTTTGTGTAGAAATTCTGCTGTGGATGCTTGGTCTTCTGGAAGTCATTTCTTTGACTCTTTTTCAAACTGTTCTTTAAAGATTTTATTAGGATCTTCAAAGACGTGTATTTTTCCGTTTATTCTTTTTACCGGGAGTTTTCAACTAATGGAGAAACTATCAAGTCTTTTGGCCAGGCTTGATATTAAGTCTTCAAGGTCAGCGGGCTGAACTTCTTTTTCTACAATCGTATGAATTTCCTGTTTGAGCTTATCAAACTTTTCTTCGAGCTTAACTAACTTCTGACTTTGCTTAGTGGCCAAGTTAAGTAAATTGTTATTTTGTTTTATAACAGCGTTTACTTGAACAGCTAATCCTCCTTTATAATCAGATGTTTTTGCAAAACCAACTGCTTGTGTTTTGAGATCTTCAGTAGCTTGTATAGCTTCTTGATATTCAGTTGTTGCCTTTTGATTGGCAAGACTCATCCGGTGATGAGCTTCTTAACTTCGTGAAGAAGGTTTTCAATGTTATGTCCGAGCTTCTTAACTTCGTGAAGAAGGTTTTCAGTTGTTGCCTTTTGATATTCAGTTGTTGCCTTTTGATATTCAGTTGTTGCCTTTTATCCTTTGAAGTTTTTAATGTTATGTCCGAGCATTTTGAGCAAGAAATACAGTATTGGTACGATAATTCACAAACTATAGATCTTGAATATATCGTTTTTAACGAAACAAGTCCTAAACCTACACCAACCGAGTTAGCTAATAATCTAGCTTGTGTTTATAGTCGTTTAAATCTATTTTCTAAAGTAGCACTCAAAAATTACAAAAGTATTTCCGAAAAACAAAAAGAACTTGAGTCTAGAGTCCAAAATTGTCAAGAAAAGCTTGAATCTTGTGAGGAATTACTAAGAAAAACACAGAGTGAAACCAGAAAAAGCCTTCAACAGATCTCAACTGAGATCCAACAGTCCAAACCACTCACTAAAAGAGAAGTCTTGAACCTTGTTCAAGAAATAGCTGAGCAACCAAAGTTAGTCGAAAAGGAAGCCCTTAGACTAACAGAAGATCTTAATCAAAAGATCCAAAAGGTTGAACACCTTCTTCACGAAGTTAAGAAGCTCATCACCGGATGAGTCTTGCCAATCAAAAGGCAACAACTGAATATCAAGAAGCTATACAAGCTACTGAAGATCTTGAATCACCAGCAGTTGGTTTTGCAAAAACATCTGATTACAAAGGAGGTCTGACTAATCAAGTAAACGCTGTTATAAAACAAAATAACACTTTACTTTATTTGGCCACTAAGCAAAGTCAGAAGTTAGTTGAGCTAGAAGAAAAGTTTGACAAGCTCAAGCAGGAAATCCATACGATTAAAGAAAACAAAATCGCAGGCTACCGCTAAAAGGCCAAAATAGGCATCAAGTGAGCTAGACAACAAAGAAGAGTGTTTGAAAGGAAAAATTACAAACGAACTCTTTGAAAACAGCTTGAAGACCAAGAGAGACAGCTTGAAATATCAAGAGAAAGGCGAGCGAATCTTGTTCCCGCAGAAGTACTCTATTCAAACAATAGAAGTACAGCAAGACACAGAGTATATGAACATTACTCTGAGCAAAGAATTTTGTGTATTGGTGAAAATCAAATAAATCTTCGATTATGCAATGAAGAGTCTTATGAAAGCCTGAGAAATTCAGGACTTCAGCATATCCACTTAGGGATATTCATGATAAGGCTACACGTACTCCACTGGAGAAGTGCCGGAACAAATGCTCTAGTTGTCCTCCGAGACACTAGATGGGAAGATAGCCGACAAATTATTGCAACCATGGAAGTAGACCTCTCTGCAGGAACGCAGTTAGTCTATACATTCCCTGATATGATTCTAAGTGTCAATGACTTCCACAATCATGTAGAAGTTGCTATACAGACTCATGGGTATGATACTTGGCAAGGTGGTGAAAGTAACTTGCTGATAACAATGGCCTTAACAGGGCAGGTATCAAATACCATCTTCTAAGGGATTCCAATAAATCGTTGAAAATGTTGTGGATCACCTCACCACAACTAGCATCACAGCAATTCCTGGTGAAAGAAGAAGTATAGAAGAGTTAGAAGGAATGCTCACATTCTTTACTTTTGGCTGGTAATTCTTTGTTTGGTTTCCACGATCCGACGGCTTGAACCATTTCTGTTATCTTTGTTGGCGATCCAGGGTGGAACATAAAAGCATGATGACTAAATTGATTATCTTCTTCTTCCTGCTCATCATCACTCTCATCATCTTCTTCTATCGCCATAAAGACTGTTTCTTCAACAGGAGTATCTTGGACCATAACACTGATACTTTGATGAGTATCACCTTCTCCTTCTGATATGCTATAAACACTGCTATCATCAAAGTCTGCTGAAACAATATCCCAATTGTCATCAAGGTCTAATTCTTGATAGACAGCTGATCTTGCAATGTTTCCTTGTTTACTTCTGCAATCTTTTGCAAAATGCCCTTCCTTTCCACAAATAAAGCATTTGCACTTCTTCACTCGTCCCCTATCATCTTTGTATTTTCTCTTGAATGGTTTTACATGAGAATTATGCGGCTTTCCTTTGTATGTTCTTGATTTTCTCATTCCATATTTCTTCCTGTTATTTTTGTAATAACCAGGAATTGGTATGGCAGAACAAAGAGACAAATCTCTTAATTCTTTAGCGAGTGCTGCATCTTTACACATTTCCGAGACGAAGGTATGAGTAAACTTGATTGCAGGTAAAACTCCTGAGCTTAGACCAGGATGTTTATTCCTGAATGATTCCTCAATTTTTTTGGATAGGGAAGGTGGAAGTTTGGCAAAAAGCTTTTCTGTTGTTGAAGGAAAATATAATCTTCCTGATTTGGTTGCCAATTGCTTGAAGTCTTCTAAGAATGACCACAAATTTTTAGTTTCTTCACAGGTTATTCTGTCCAAGTCCCTATATGCTCTGTCTTGCTCATCAGTTGAGCCACGATATGGGTCTTCTAGCAGAATTAACTGCCTCACTTGAGATGTTATATTTTGTGGTTCATCTGCAATTGCTTCAAGAGCAGAATATGCCCCTGGGTATGCAGTTCGCCATTGCTGCCACATTAACTTCTCACTTTCTCCAAGAAGATTTTCCACAAAAGCTAACTTTGCTTTATTGTCAGACCATGTTTGATTGTTAAGTCTATTGATTGTTATAGACTCCCATCTGGATATTACTTCTGACCATAGGCCTGGGTCTGCTGGTAATACGAGCATTACTCCGGATTCTGTCCATGCCGGTGGTAGAGTCCACTGTGAGTTGTAATACTCACCATATCCTCCACTGAATATTTTACTTTTTCCTTGAGGATAACCAAACTGATAATCTAGCTTATAGAATGGTTGTGGATTTTGTTAACTGATGGCCCCATGATTAAATCATGTGGGGGTTGATAGTTTTGTGTTGATTCTTCTTGTGAGGTAGATGAGAATGCATGTTCTTCATGTTTCTTGATGATTTGTGCTGCCACTTGTTTGAAGTTTCGAAACTTTGGGTATGGAAAATCATCATTTTCTTCTTCTTTAGAAAGATAAAGAATTGTATGGTTCTCACCACGCTTTGCTGCGAATGGGTTTTCCCATTGTGATTCTAATTCTTGCTTTTGTATGGCGAGTTGTTCATCCCATTGTGGTAGGTATTCATCAAGAAATTCTTGCTGATTTTGTGCAAGTTTTTCTTGTATGACAAGAACCTTTCCGCCATTTCGTTCATCATCATCCCAATCACTTTTTTCTTCTAAAATAGTTACCTTTCCTAGGGTAACTTCAACGTCTGAGAATTCGTCTCCCCAACCAGTTGCTGCAATTTCTTCTATTGGGGTTGTGTCTGGTGGTGCATCATACTTAACATAATAATCCCATTTTCCAGATGGTTCCTCAAGTGTTGACCATTTTTCCCTTGACCTTTGCCTTGATCGTTTTGGTCTGTTAGATCGCCTAACTTTATTTAATGGTTCTTCTTCTAGGATTCTTGCTTCATTTAAGCAACTTTCACAGAAACATATGTCATAGCCGCGTGTTAAAATATATTTCATGATGTTGTTTTACAATTACCCAATCATTACTTTTTTAAAAATATTCGTCATAATCTCAATCCACATTTCAGTCCCAAATTGTTAACCATAACTCGTATGATTCTATTGTCATCTCGAATGATAATGAAGACTTGTCAATGTAATTATCAAACATTACACGAAGAACTTAACGCAATATCTCTATAACTATTTGTTGCTATAAAATCATGTGGCTATGCACAAATACAAATTTAGTTTTGACTTATATTTGTACGTTGAGGTCAAAAAATGTGACAAAGTGTATATAAGGTCAACACAATGACCTATTTGTAAATTACAATACCCAGTAACACGTGATTCCATGATTATACAGATTTTGGCTTGATGCATATTTTCTTTTAAATATTAATTTATCAAGTTTTAAATTTATAAAACTCGATCTACCTGACAACGCACTAACGGGCGGAGAACCCGATCATGGGTAGTATAGAATGGTAAATCCGAGGTCGTCCAAAGAGCTAAGTTGTAATTAGTTTTAACTTAAAATTCACGTTTTAAAAATGGTTTTTGGATTGATTTGAAATAAATAACAATAAAATTAATTACTGAAAATTAAAAGAGTTAGAGATATCAGGAGAGAAAACGTGCTAACCTAGTTATTTCATTACTACTGTGATGAAAACGTTTTCCTGTGCAATGTTAAACTATGGTTTTATTAGTGGTTTCTAAGGTCGATAGACTTGAATATGTATATTTAGTCTCTCTTATACTTCCCGCGATTCCGACTCAGTCTAAATCGTATAGGAGGTATAATATTCATGTCGCAGTGATTAATACCAACTATTCTCAAAACTTATCTAATAACCTATACATATTATTAACCCCCTTTGAAAGAGTTCTTGTGCTTTTTAAGTATATTGAGTGATAAGTGCGGAGACCGGTTAGTTCCTACACTACGGATGGAGTCATAGATCCTCCTTAGTACCTGATGGATCCCATATTGACATGATAATCTAATAATAGGGCAAGCAAGCTCTAAACCACCCGTACTACCAAAACCTAGGGTTACACGATCGTCAAGGAATATCTAACAAAACCATAATCTACAGAAAACAAACATCATAACAATAGTAACTACATAACTAGGACTAGCACTTTTTAAGTGCTTGTGCCGCTCATGGTAACAAAACACATCAAGAAATAGTAAGTAATCAAAGATTGAAAGCTCATAATTTCACATATAGTATTCGTATTTGAACTTAAACACAAAAAGTAAATAAAGTGTGATCTCCCTTGGACTCTAGGTGGAATTCTTTAAAGGTTAGAAGCCTTTGTCGCCTCTCCAATTGGCTGTAGAGGAAGTGATGTCGGAATAGTTTGAATGAGGCCTTTACTTATAAGTATCAAACCTATTACGGCGTAACTGATAAAGTGTTACGCCTTACCTTCTTACACACCAATTCCATAAATAAGCAATTGTTGCGGCGTAACCAGATATTGTGTTATGCCCTAACCTTTAAATAATTTCCATATCTATGTGATCTTTATTCCATATTTTTGGATCTTCATGGTTATGGCGAAACCATAAGGGGTGTTACGCCGTAAATCTATCTTGGGTAAGATTTCCTTCCAAATACATGTTTACGGCGTAACTAGATATGGGTTACACCGTAAATTGTCACTGATCTCGTACTTTGCTTAATATATGTTACGGTGTAACCATTTTAGGTGTTACGCCCAAGATTTCCTTCCAAATATATGGTTACGGCGTAACTAGATATGGTGTTACGCCGTAACGTTGTCCTTGATCTTCGTACTTGCTTAATATGTGTTACGGTGTAACCATTTTTGGTGTTACGTCGTAACATTCTTCAAATATTTATACTTTGAGTCCCTTTTCCCTTATTTCTTGTCACTTTCCTGCATTTCACCTAAAAACTACAAAATGATAGAAAATATCTCATTTTCGAGTATTAGTGAAACATTTTCAGGTAATACAGGGGGTAATTTGACACTAAAAAGTATTAAATATTTGATGTTATCAAATATCCCCCCACTTGACTTCTGCTTGCACCTCATGAGACCTGTTAGAACATTTCATAATAAGATTTCTCGAGAATAACTTCAAGAAATGAATTTATAAAACTCTTATGCTAGAAAACATCAAAGCCGAACACCTCACAAAAAGGGGATAAAAAGTCACTCAGCTATCCACTAGTCTAAGTGTTTCATTTTCTAGGTGATCGCTCAATTGCACAGTCATAGCATGTATTCTATCATAAGCTTGAAAAGTACACAAATCTGCATCATTTAGAATTAGGGTCTAAATAATCTTTGAAGGCAACAAGGGTATTATGATTTTAAAGGGTGATAAAGAGATTAGGATAGACATGGGATACACATTTAATGGTTGTTAATAAGAACACAAAACAAATAGTCTAAAGTAATCTAAGGTTGTCATAACTAACCACTGTCCATCCATGGGTCCAAGAGTCTAAGTCCAAAAATCTGATCTTCAATAATGGGCTACTAGCTCTAGTCTTCATGAATATTGGGATATCTTGGTGTAATAATGGGCTACTAGCTCCATTTTTCATTACTGAGATGTCTTGGTGCAATAATAGGCTACTAGCTCTATTTTTTTATTCTTATATTGCACCATCTTTACAATTTTTTAGCACATCGGTGGCTTTATGTTTCACCCTATTTTCTATACTTTCTTCATGATAAATATGCAAATATTACAGGAGTTTATATCTTTAATTATTGCCCCTGTAACATCTGATATTATACGCACATCCCCCCACTTGAGATAAATAATGTCAAAAGTGGTGATACAGGGGGGTCTTTATTGATCTTAACTGATTAGTCTTCCACGAATGCATACAATTCTCGTTCCCATTCCACTCAAACCATGGACTTAAGTAGCCAGAAATTTCAAAACAAAGATAATTATAGACTACAGGGTAGGTTAAGGCAAAATGATGTAACAATACATATAACATTGGGTAAAAACATAGATTGGTTTAACAATGGTGATCTTTGCACTAATAATGAGTGCAACAAAAGGGTTTATCATGGGAGGTCGACAAGTTAGTGTAACAAGTCGATAAAGACACACATATAGGCTATTTGGGTGATTTCCTAAGTGTTGTCTTCTTGAACTATCTATTCCTGCTAATCAATTAGGTCTCGAAATGATGTACATGACAAGTTCTAAAGTCTACAATACTACCGGCACACTTAATATTTTGGTGAATTTTTGAGTAATATGATGGAAACGGAATATTAGGCTTAAATCTCACCAAGTAATAACAAAGGGTAATGTGCATTCGGCAAAGATTAATTGTAGTTATTTAAGAAAAATTTGTCAAAAATTTTAAAATTGGCATAATTTTTAAAGAAAACTAGAAAATCGAAGGCAAAACATACGTCAAGTATTAATTCTACTCCCATCCCCCCACTTGATTTGTATAATGTACCTATTGTACATTAAGGAAATGAAATAAAAAGAAAAGAGTAGAATTAAGACAAGAAACTCCCTGAGCATTGCTTTGAGATTTGAAATTTGGCAGAAATCTTTTAGATTATCTTCGTCTTCCCGCAAGCTCTTTATCCCATGTGATCACAAAAACAAACCAAAGCATAAAATCGTTCTACAAGAATTATGAAGTGTACAGGAAATATAAACCTAACTCACTTTCGTAGGAATCACGGTTGCATTTAGCATATGCAACAGGCCTTTTAAACCACTTGGCGGCCCAAGTGGACGAGTTTAGTCTCGTGAGGGCTTCCAAAGAACATTCCCACAAAGTCCATATACGTATACAAGGTTTAGACATGTTTAAAACTTAAATTTTTAGGATTTTAGAAAGAGGTTACAACATAACTCTGGTGGTTACGCCATAATTATGTGGGTGTAATTTTTTTATATTTTTAAAGTGTTACGGCGTAACCATGAAATGGATTACGACGTAACTGAAATGGTTACGGCGTAAACTTTAGTTGTTACGCCGTAACTGCTGTATATTTATCAAAGTTACCACATGATTAAGGGTCGAGCTTGGTTTATCGAATAAATGCTCTAGCTGCTGGATCCTGCAAAACAAAGTTGAAAACATACAAACCAACTAATATGCAGAATGAAAGATAGTCATGGGGTGCCTCTCATAAAGCGCTTGCTTTTATTTGAGTCACGAGCTAGACTCCACCCTTATTTTCCAAGCAATAAGGTGTTCCTTCCCTCACTTGAGATTAAGTGCGAGTGAGAGTAGCAATGAACACCATGATTTGCTATTGGGTAAGGGAATGACAAATTAGTACCATACTGCTACTAAGATTTCATTTCCCTTGATGATTGGCTCACTTGGTGTAATAATTTCCGAATGAAGGTCTCATAATCATATGTCTTTATAACAGGGTTATCATATTCCTTTTCGGCAATCTTTATAATATTAGAAAATTCCTCCTTGAATTTGTTTAATTGCTTGTTAGACATAGGATATGTAGCCGATGCTACATAATCGTCGCCAGGTGGTGTGATGTGAATCGTCTGAGGGGTCAAAGGTTGCATTACGCTATCATTTAGAGGAATATTATAATCCTGTTCCTTTTTCCTTACAATTTTATTCTTATCATGGACTGGTCCCAGTGGTATATATGGTTGCACTATTGGTTTAAGGTTGGGTAAAGTGTGTATGGTAGGTGTTAGAAATTGCCTCAGCCTTTCTACATCCTTGCTTGTAATGTCCCAACCGACATCCATGTCCCCTTTATCTTCCTGAGCTCTTGCGTTGTGAATTTCCTTAGGATTATCATGCGAACGGTTTCGTAAGTTTTGTAAGGGCTACCTATTTGTTCCTTCAAATGTCCTAGAAACGACGTACGTGATAAGTCACGAAGAACCGGCTCCTTCATGTTTTCCTTACCCATTGTCGTTATTGCCTTGACTTTTTCTCCTATATTAGTGAGGACTTTATGGGTTAATTGATAAGCTTTTTCCTGTAGGTTCTTTGTTGTAGTTTTAAGTGCCCTTATGTTTGATTACATGTTTTCAAGGATCTTCCTCATCCTTTCATTATTTGTGGTCTGTTTTTTAATTGTGTCTTCACAAAATTTAATGATGATTTCTTCTAAGGATTCCATATATCTGCTATGCTTGATTGCCTCGTCCTCTTTTTTGAGATGGTACTCCATGGCTAGATATTCCCCTTTGACATTTTTGTGAATGCATCAACGTTGTCCAGGACATCGTTGATTCTTTCCTTAGTGGTTGTTACATCATACCAGTCATGTGAATGGTCTGCCATGACTTGTATTGATTTTAGGGCTTGTGTTGGTGTCATCAGAGGAATAAACCCGTTAGAGTCGAGAATTTTATGGGTGGGGATGTCTAATCCAGTGTAGAAGATATAAACCTTCTGTTGACAGTTCAGATCGTGCAGCGGACATTGGTAAAGAAGATCATTGTATCTTTCCCAAGCATGATACAATGTCTCGTCCCTTTCTTGCTTGAAATTGTGGATTTCTTCTAATTTCTTGGCAGTTATGAAAGGGTGACAATATCTCCAAATAAATTCATTTTTAAGGAGATCCCATGTAGTGATTCTCCCTGCTGGAAGCCTGTTTTTCCATCTCAAGGCTTGTCCCTTGAGTGTAATTGGAAATACCCTAAGCATAATTGCATCATGAGTGACGCCAGGGAAGTGGAAGAGATCTACAATTTCTAATACCGTACGCACATGTTCCTAAGCGTCTTCATCATTGGTTCCTAGGAAAAGTTTGTGTCTTAGTTCTCTCATAAAATTTACATTTACCTTAAATTCAACGTCATCGCTAATCTTGGGGTTCACTATGCCTGGTTTAATGTCATCTGGAATCAAAGCTGTGTACTGCTCCATGGTGAGCGCGCTGATGTCTACCTCATTCTCCATATCTGAAAACTTATAAGAAAAACTAGCAGAATATATTTACAAAATGAAATATATACTAAAATTTAAATTATTACTAATTTTTAGCTCTCCGGCAGCGGCGCCAAAAACTTGATGCGTATTTTATTTTAAAATATATTTTTACCAAGTTTTAAATTTATAAAACTCTGTCTACCTGACAACGCACTAACAGGCAGAGAACTCGATCGTGGGTAGTACAGAATGGTAAATCCAAGGTCGTCCCAAGAGCTAAGTTGTAATTAGTTTTAATTTGAAATGTCACATTTGAAAAGTGATTTGAATTGATTTGAAATAAATAACAATAAAATAAATTACTGAAAATTAAAAGGGTTGGAGATATCAGGAGAGAAAACATGCTAACCTAGTTACTTCATTACTATTGTTATGAAAACGCATTCCTGTGCAATGTTAAACTATGGTTTCATTAGCGGTTTCTAAGGTCGATAGACTTGAATATGCATAAGCAGTCTATCCTATACTTCCCGCGATTCCGAATTAGTCCCAAATCGCCTGGGAGGTTTTTTTTATTGTTTTTTTTTTAAGGGGGATTATCCAGGTGTATGATTAATCCCAACTATTTCCCCAACCAACTATTCCCCAAACTTATCTAATAACCTATACAGATTATTAACCCCCTCTGAAAGAGTTCCTGTGCTTTTTAAGTATATTGAGTGATAAGTGCAAAGACCGGTTAGTTCCTACACTAGGGATGGAGTCATAAATCCTCTCTAGTACCCGATGGATCCCATATTGACATGATAATCTAATAATAGGGCAAGCAAGCTCTAAACCACCCGTACTACCAAAACCTAGGGTTACACGATAGTCAAGGAATATCTAACAAAACCATAATCTAACAGGAAACAAACATCATAACAATAGTAACTACATAACTAGGCCAGCACTTTAAGTGCTTAGCCGCTCATAGTAACGGAAACACAACAAGAAATAGAAGTAATCATAGATTGAAAGCTCATAATTCTTACAGTATTCGTATTTAAACGATTAAATACAAAAAGTAAATAAAGTATGATCTCCCTTGGACTCCAGGTGGAATTCTTTAAAGCTTGGAAGCCTTTATCGCCTCTCTAATTGGCTGTGGAGGAAGTGATGTCAGAATAGCTTGAATAAGGCCTCTATTTATAAGTATCGAACCTGTTATGACGTAACTGATAAAAGTGTTATGCCGTGATAACACTCCAAATAAACATAAAATATCCCTCAAAAATACATTAAATATATATGTTAACGCATAAAATATTGCAAAGTTTGCTTGCTTGTTGTGTAATATTCATTTCAGGACCAAAAGTGAAGAAAAGGACTAAATGTGCAAAAGAATTCCGTTAAATACACTAATGGTCGTTATATGAAGAATCTAGAAGAGAATCCAAGGAAGAATTAATGAACGAGGCCAAAGTGCGGCGCACAATTCTTTTTGTGCGACGTACTTCACAATGAAGTAAATGCCATTTAATTAAACACTAAGTGCGGCGCATAATTTTCCTTGTGCGGCGCACTTATCCTACAGTTACTTCAAAATCATAAATAATTGCAATGATTTTGCAAACTTTCACTCCCCTAATTTCTCCAACTGAAGACCCACATATACGTATAAATAGAGGACGAGATTTGCTTCTCAAATCATATCATTCTTCATTCTAATCATCTACAACACACACATCTCATCTTTGATCAAGAAGAGTAGTTAGGAAATTGTTTTTTGGGAATTATTGAAGAATAAACCTTATTCTTCATCATATTCCGGGTTATAATCGAAGGAAGTTGTTGTTTGATCTCAGAAGGTTGTGTTAAGAAGTTGTTATAGTGGTTATAATTGAATTTCCGGGTTGTTAGAGTTATTGTTTAAAGGAAACTCTTGAGAATCAATATATTTTGCTATTGAGTTTGGTATAAAACACGTTTCCCTTCTTTTATATTATGAATTATGAATTACTCATGCTTGTTATATGTTTTGAATTGATGAATATGGAGTAGTGTAACATGTTTGTTTGGGGATCATGAGGGTATTATGGATTAAACTTAGATAAACTAGTGAATTTTGGAAACTATCAATAAGAACTTGATATTTTTACACTTAGACTTATTAATCATCATTTGATCATCATTCTAGTCCAGATATAGGTCAAAAGACTCCTACTAAATGCTTGATTTCCAAGTTGTTTGTCTATGACAAATAGATGCTACCCTTATGAGGATTGGCTAACAAAATGATCATTACCCAAGGGCAAAAGGTTTTAACGCTTAACCTTATGTCTATCAAACTTGGTTAAGAAAGTCCATATTCTTATTTTCCAAACTTGAATCGAACTTAAAGCATTTTTGTAATCAAAAGCATATATCGTCTAAAAAAGATCCAATCTTTGATTCTTAAGACTTGTCGAAATCTAACTATTCCAACAATCCCTCGCTGAAGCGGTTCTAAGACTAGGCCGCCCAACCTAATGCATGAAAAGGGGTAGTACATACCTGGCAAGTATATTCAAACAGATTTTCTAATCGCAAGAGGAAACCGAAGTGCTTCTCAAAGCACAAGAAGATGGCCCTTAGTGTTTAGGAATATAACACTACAGGTTCAATGTTACCAAGGTTGCAAGAAGTGTAGAGGGGAAAAAAAAAAATTTGTCCTGTTTCAGATATGACTTGTTGTACTATATGCGGAAGATGGAACACACGAATAAGATACATCTTTCATGTCCTATTGAGAATTACAAAGTTTTGTAGATTTTCTTGTAAGATGGCCAGAAATGTTAGATCATGTTGAACGTTAGATGGTGGGGACTATACACAACCAAGTTGATAGGAAACAGGTATTACAAATGAGTTGATCAATTGTTGCAGAACCAGGAGAGTCACTAGTTCAAAGTCTACACTCGTTTGTCTTAAGTAATGATAGATTTGGAACGTAACAACATGAAGTTTTCCAATTGTTTCATTAACACAAAGTTTTCTGGAATAGCTTGCAACCAGAATGGTTAAAATATGTACTCAAGTTCGTTTGCAAGGAAATTGACAGAGTTTGATTCGTTGTGATGATCTTTTGATTATCTTTCTGTAATTTGAGAAATAAGTTAATGCTATCAAGGGCAAAGAATTGTTGGAAAAGTCTCATGACCTTTGGCTCTAGTAGCACACACGTGTTTCATCTCTTCAGAACACCTCTTCTTATATTTTAGACACATCCTCCAGTCAGTAGTTGATTATAATGAAGAGTTGAAGGCAGGATGAGTTCACAACCCATTCCGAAGATCCCCCTAGCATCTGCTATGTTTGTTTACTGCCAAAGCCATTACTCCATAACTCTCTAATCCAACAAACAATCGTCTTCGTAGCTTCGTCTAATACCAGAAATCAAGCAGTCTTACAAGTGACATGGTGCGAATATACAAAGCATGAATTCTGGTAATGTTGGAAGAAAAAAATCGAAGAGCTTATGTTCAGACGGAGAAGTTGTTGAGGGAATGAATGCTACAAATTAGACTGCAAAATTAAAGGATTGTACGAACTCCGACTCCAGCAATACTTCATCGGGTAAATGCTAATAACAACTTGGTGGAAAAGGACATTATGACGAGAAATATCCCAACAAGAGGGTCGTGGATTCAAAGTATTTCAAGGAGCAAATGTTGTTGGCAAAACAATGAAAGCCGGTGGTATTCTTACATGAAGAGCAGAATGATATTCTCATTGCGGATGCTTCAGGAATGGAAAGAAATTAAGAAGAACAGAGTGCAACATATGCTTTAAAGCTAGAAATTCAACCAGCTGATCAAAATTCTGATGATGAGCCAAGCTATGAGTCAGCATTTGTAAGTGAGGTACAACTTCAACCATCAATGAGAAATGATGAAAACAAGCGTATCTAACATCATACTAAAAATTATTACATACCAATGAAGATATCCAAATTAAAGCAATATTCAATTTGAATTATGTCAAAGGAAATGTTAATAGTGGCAGTGTTGAAAAAGATACACATGTTTTTTATCTGTGTGCATTAGAAACACTTGTTAGGAATGCATATGATGAAGCTGCAAAACAACAAAGATTGCTCAAAGCGTCAACAACAAAATATACTCTGACCAGTCAGATTGAGATTGTATACGGAAAGGAAACGGTTTTTGGAAAACATAAACAAGGATAACAATTATCTAAAAGAAATTCATGAAGCTGAAGACAGGCAAAACGTTTTCAAAAACAAGCGACTCTCACTTGTAATCGTGATCGAGAGATTATTCGAGATCATGAAAACAACGAGATGAGATGATCAAGAGGTTAAACAATTCAACAAAAAATGAGGAATTACAACAATCACAGTTAATTTTTAAAAAGAAAAATGATGGAAAATGAGGGATAAGTATCATGATACTATTCTTGAATCTTTAGGAAAACAAAAAAAGAATGTTGACCTTTTTTGAAAATTGTAATCTCTTTACAAGCAATGTTTTATGCTCGTCAAAACCACTGTCCCTGTTATGATCAACAATTAAAACATGTTTGGGGTATCCGAATCCTTATACACTCAGACAAGCAATTTTAGAATGTCCAAAGTTATATGTTGCATCAAGGACGGGTAATATAGAAATTCCCTTTGAATGTAGAAATTCTAAAGAAAACACTAGAGAGGCTTCAAAAGTCAAACAGCAAAAATTAAAAATGAATAATCCAATTGCTGTTGCGAACAACAAATTGTTGGACAATGATTACAAACAATTAAAAAAAATTTGTGCTTTATAATAATTTGTTCCTCAAAAAGAATCATTGTTGAACAAACATTCCTTCATCTCCTTATACTCCCTTTGTTAAGATTCTAGAAACAAAAACAATGCCAAGTGAGTTACCTTTGATCAATGGGTTATTAAATATACAAGTTGGGTTTGAAAAATTGTTTCTGTTGATAAAACAGAACAGTAAAAGGGCAAGTATGTTTTATACATCCTAGAAGAGTAATAACTCTAATACTTTTGTCAAGATCCAGGTTAACCACTTCCTTATGAATTACTGGATCACTTTGTCTCTTTCAAATCTATTACAAAGGGAATATAAAAGAAATGAAGATGCTTTTGAGCAAAAATGATGTTTATCTTGATGATATTGAAAGCCAAATGAATTTGTTGAAAGATTAACTTGGAAGTATCAAATCCAACATGATAATTGAGCTATGTGTGTTGTTAGTGTTCATGAATGTGTTGATGAGTTTCTTACATGTTGAACTTGAACAATACACAAAGAAAACTTTAGAGTTACAAGAAGGGTTTTTGAAAGCAAGAATAAAAATTCTTGAGAAAGCTGTTCAAAGATGTGAAAACAAAGTGTTGATTTTGAGTTAAAATTGCAACATGAAAAAGAAAAACAAAAATGGGATTCTTCGAAGAATAAAAACTCAAAACCTCTTGATTTCTCTTGGATTTCTAGAATACAAAAACTTGAGGATGAGAACGTGTCTTTGAGATTTTAAAAGTACAATCATTTGATAAAAGAACGAGATCAATGCCAAAATGTAATACAAAAAACTTTTCGAATCCAATCAAACATAAACGATCGGTCAAACTCAAAGGAAAGGATGAGTTTAATTACTCATGTCTCTGAGAAAACTTATGCAATATAATAGCTATTCGTGCTGAAAAACAGATCATTTAGTTACCATATCTGAGTAGAAACAGCTAGAATTAAAAATGGTGAAAATGGTAAATCTGTGAAAACTAAGTTTGACACGACACATTGTAATCTTAATCTTTTCTTAGTGTCACACCTTAAATAAAAATCTTTTCTAAAGCAACCGAAAAACTGTGTTTTAAAAACAAAAGAAAACCATGTTGAGTCAAAACCAGTCACTTCACAGACATCACAAACCAAACAAATAGGGATACATCAAACAAAATGTATTAGCCCTGGGACTTGTACAGAGTATGACACACAACAATAAGAATCACAAACAAACAAGTCTAAGAATGTGTTACTTCTACAGAATGAAATGCTACAGTCCATGTTAGACAGATTCAAAAGAAGTAGAGATTCACATGTCAAGCCAGTGGGATCTTAGATTCTCTAAGAATGAAGCAAAGAAAGAAAGCAGTTTATGTTAGGCCAAAACAAACAAACATATAATACATTATGCTAAAGCTTGTGTCAAATAAGGATAAATGTAATTGATGTTTGCTGCTAGCAAACGCTTCTAAAGCGATAAACATTGTAATGTGTTCCTGTTATTCAAAGTGATGCTTATTCCTTGTCATGAAACATGAGTTGCTAAGCAAAAATTGAATGTGCGTTCGAATGCTCGTAGAACCTCTCTAGTTTAATTCTAGGATACCAAAATTCTTCTGAAACTACTTTGTAGCTCCTAAGACTATGTTTTTCAGAGAAGAGTGACACAATCTAAGACATTAGATACTACTTTTGTAGCTTCCAAATCTAAGATTGATGAAGCAAGTGCATCAAAAGTTAGAGACAAGGTTTCTAGTGAGTTTAAGAAAAAGAAAAGTAACATGCGTGATAAACCATTAAGCCCATTCATGCTAAACAAGATTCGGACAAGTAGTTTAAAACAAAAAAAAAAAAAAAAAAAAAAAACAAAAAAAAAAAAAAAAAAAAGGCAAAAATGTTTGAATCACAACCAATGTTAAGTGGACACTTGTTAAACGACAAAGCCACATGCACATACTAATCCTTCGAAACGAAACCACTGTTTTAGTTAAGAGAGATGGAATAGTCAATTGGCCCAGTTGTTCGTGTGTTGCATCTTCTTGTGTTGCAGGTAGTTCAGATCGTTCTATTGGGTTGTTGACAGTGGTTGTTCAAAGCATATGACGGGTGATCGTGCTCTATTAAGAAACTTCGTTGAAAAGTTCATGGGAACCGTCCGCTTTGGAAATGACAACTTTGCAGCTATTACAGGCTATGGTGATTATATACATGCAATAAACAACTATTAGTGCATGTATTTTATGTTGAAGGTCTTTGGACATAATCTCTTTAGTGATGGACAGATTTTGTGTGGAGATTTCGGAACGCTTTTCGGTCTAAAACATGTTATGTTCGAAATCTGGAAGGAGATGATTTGCTCACAGGCGGACGCGATTCGAATTTATATACCATCTCCATTTCAGGCATGGCTGCTTCTTCACCCATTTGTCTAATGTTCAAAGCAACTTTAACAAATTCATGCTTATGGCATCGACATCTTAATTTTGGCACCATAAACGATCTTACCAAACTTGCCTTGGTTGACGGTTTACCAAAGTTCAAATATGAAAAAGATCATCTTTGTTCTGCTTATGAAAGAGGAAAAAAGCAAGAAAGCTTCTCATCCACCGAAATTGATTCCAAGTGATTACTCTAAATTAGAATTACTTCATATGGATTTGTGCGGTCCAATGAGAGTAGCTTTGGTCAATGGAAAGAAGTATATTCTTGTGATAGTGGATGATTTTTCAGATTCACATGGGTTTATTTTCTTCATTTGAAAGACGAAACTCTAGAGATCATCAAGAAGTTCATTGCTCAAGCTCAATTGAATTACAAAGCCAAATTTTGCAAGATTCAGACTGATAACGACACTGAATTCAAGAATGCAACTCTCAAAGCTTATTATGAAAATTTAGGCATTATCAACAATTTTCATTGCTTCGGCACACCTCACCAAAATGAGTAGTAAACGACGTAATCGAACTCTAGTTGAGGCAAGCATCGCACAATGCTTATTTTTTTCAAGGTTACCTGAATTTCTTTAGGCTGAAGCAGTTGCTACAGCATGTTTTACTCAAAATCGTCAATCATCACACACGACACAATAAAACACCTATAGTTTGTTACGTGGACGAAAGCCAATGATGAGTAATTTCAATTTTTTGGCTCAACTGTGATATCTTGACAAATGACCGTGGATGATCTTGGGAAAATAAACCTAAAGCATACATTTGGAGTTTTTATAGGATTATTCGGAAACATCAAGAGGTTTACGAATCTATAACCGTCGCACAAAAAGGATTATGGAGACTATTCATGTCAAGTTTGACGAGCTTACGGCTATGGCTTCTGAACATGACTGTTTAGAACCCGACTTCCAACGATTTAATAATCAAAAATCACAGATGATTATAATTAATACTCCATCAAAAGAGAATTTGGATAATTGTTCGTTCTAATGTATAAGAATTAATTTGAGCAAAAATCTTCTGATACTACCATCAATTCCGCTGCACAACCAGCTCATGATCAAGAAGACTCACCTTCTACATCTTTAATCATTGTTGACACACATGAGGCTCCTCATGTTGTCACAACATCTGACGAACAAAATTCTCTAATCGCTTTACAAGAGTCTGATGAATTCAATCAAGAAGCTTCTGCTGACTTTGATGTAATACCCAGTATGTTCCATATGATTCTCTGAATCATGAGGAAATTGAGTCATCTACTACGAATCTCGAACCATCAAATGTGCAAAATTTCCATCAAGTACAACCCTCGACTCACAGTTGGACAAAAGATCACCCTCTAGACCAAGTCATTGGTGACCCTTCCAAACCTGTTATGACTCGTCAACGGCTACATATTGATTCTAAGGTTTGCATGTACGCATTAACCATCAGCACTATTGAACCAAAGAAACATCAAAAGCTATGTGTCGATCATAGTTTGTATTTGAGTCTATCAGATGGATTGAATCAATTTGAAAGACTTCAAGTTTGGGAATTGGTTCCACGACCAGAAGGAAAGAATGTTATTGCTCTCAAATGGCTTTGGAAGAATAAGGAGATGTAGAAATATTATGGATCGAACAAAACTCATCTTGGGTGGCTAAAGTTATAAGCAAGCAAGACTGCATAGATTTGATGGAGACCATTTGCTCCTGTTGCTCGTCCTTGAGGCTGTTTGGGCGTTCCATTGCTTTGCTGCACATAGAATATCACTATCTTTCAAATGGATGTCAAAACTGCTTTCTCAACGGTCCTTTTGAAAGAAGAAGTTTATGTCAGCCAACCGAAGGGTTTATTGAAACCTGAATTTCCAAATCACGTCTACAGGTTGAAAAAAGCTCTATACGGTCTTAAGCAAGCACCTCGTGCATGGTATGACAAACTGTCTTCTTTTCCTAATTGGCACACAGGTTATAACGGAATAATTGACCCCAAACTTTGTTTACTCGACGCACGGGGAGACATATACTTGTTCAAGTATATGTAGATGACATGTATTTTGGATCAACAAACCATATTTTTCAAAAAGATTTGCAAACTTAAATGAAAAAACAATTTTTAAATGTCAATGATGGATGAACTAAAGTACTTCTTTGTCTTCAATTCATCAAATCTCGCCGTGGCATATTCATAAGTCCAGATCATAATAGTGCAAAAGTGGTGTTAAAGAAACATGTCTAGAAGAATGTGTCCTCATTAGCACACCTATTGGCAACAGAGAGACGATGATGATTTCAAGGCACTTCCTACTGTATCAAACGAATTATCATCAATGAAGGAAAGGGCTATGTATCTAACACCAGTCGACCAGACCATATCTTTTGCTACTTTGTAATGTGCACGATATATTTTTTTAAACCAAGCACGACCTACGGTCAACACTCAAAGAGGTCAAACGGATCTTTCGGTACCTAAGACAGTCCTATAACATGGGACTATGGTATCCGAAGGATTCTGGTTTTGAACTAATTGCATATTCAGATGCAGACCATGCAGGTTGTAAAGATGATTGTAAAAGCACATCAGGAGGAGTGCAATTTTTAGGTGGAAAGCTCGTGAGTTGGAGTTCAAAGAAACAAGATTGTACTGCGATGTCTACTGCAGAAGCTGAATATGTTTCATTGTCTGCATGCTGTTGCTCAAAGTGATATGGATGCGTACTCAACTGCATGACTATAAGAGTTTAATACAATCGGATTTCCGAGTGTATTATGATTTCAAGAGTACCATTTCTATTTCGTGCAATCCATCCACATTCTAAGACAAAAGCACCTTGACATCCGGTATCATTATAGTAAAGAACACAATGAAGGGGTACTGTGAAATTTACTTTGTCGGAACAGAAGACCAATAGCGATCTATTTACTAAGGCGCTTCCAAAAGAACGCTTTGAGTATCTAGTTCATCGCATTGGTATGAAGATGTATGACTCCAACTCAGTTGGATAGTCTGACAAAGTTATCTTCGTGAAAAGATCATACATTCACAATCATGAGTAAATAAATATATCAAAAACAAAATAAAAATTGAAAAATTCAAAAATAACAAAAATAATTTACACATTTTTTTTCTCTAAAATAAAAATAAAATATATATATATATCTATAAATAATATATATAAATAAAATGTTATATATATATATATATATATATATATAAATAATTATATAAAAATTTAAAAAGAATTAAAATCTTTTGTTTCATGATTCCAAGTTTCTTATTAAAATCTTTTACATGGCAAAATACAAAATCATGATCAAAGGGGGAGTTTTTACAATTTTCATTCACAAACATCTTTTTGATAATAAAATTTGGAAATGTTTATATTTTCAAGGGAGTTTTAATTGAAACAGAGTAACATAATTCATTTTTGGACTATGCATCATAACAAAATTAACATTTCAAGGGGGAGTGTTTGAAAAAAATTCATTGTTTAAGGGGGAGTTTGTGTAAATTCATAAACAAAAATAGGTACATATCAAGTACAGGGACTGAATGTGACAATTTTTCAATAGTTTTCGGTAAAAGTGAAGTACAGGGACTGAAAATGTCAATTTTCAAACTGTTTACGGTGCTCATAATAAAAGATTTTCATTTCAATTTTTACTTTTCTTTTTTACCGAATCCTGTTTACCGAATTTGAGTAGAAGTCTGATTTTTGATATCTAAGTTCATTAGAACGTTTGTACCTTCACTTCTTACTCAAACGTAAGTAGATATATATGTTTTAGGTCTTTTTGAGTAATTTGGGATTACCGAGTTTGAACTCGGTAAAAATGAAGTTTACCGAATTTGGTAGATTACCGAGTTTAGAGTAAAACGTGTCTTACCGAGTTTTTGTAGCATCTGAATAATCTTTAGCATTAGATTTAAGTGTAAAAAGTGTCTTAAGGTCATAAAATGCTAATAGAATGGTTAGGATTGAATTTTGAATAAACTCGGTAGTACATACCGAATCTGTTAGTTTACTGAGTTTACTTTCTTGTGCACAGGTTAATTGTCAAAATCAGTAAGGTCAACTAGTCAAAATCGGTAGTCAACAAAAGTCAAACTCAGTAAAGGTTAATGATGAAAATCAGTTTAATTGTTTGTGGCTTTATGAAAGTATTTTGTATATGTATTAATGTTGTTGCTTCAAGAGAAATGCAATATGTGTTGAATGTCTGATCAGTTCTAAGTGTGCCAAAATATGCAAATAATTTTTGGGCAAATATACAAGTTTTTCATGAATTCTATGCTATGGATCATATATGTCTATCAAAAATGTTTTAATGGACTAAGTCATGTCCGTTTATACCGACCGTTTTTTCTGCAATGAACAAAAAGGAGGAGTGAGTGACTTAGTGTCCATCAATATTGAATTAGATGTGTTTTGTAATCATCAAGTTTAGGCTTCAAAATCAAATGTGAAAGAAACAAAGTTTTTATAAATATGTTAATTTTCAAATCTCAATTGTTTAAGTGACTAAGGTCATGTCCTGCTAAGCCATTTTCCTGCAATGAACAAATTAGTGAGTGAGTGACTTAGTGTCTATTCAGTTGTAGTTCTGTGAATTACATATAATTTTGTCACATGATTTTGAAAAGTTCTCAATCTGTTAATTGTAGTCAAAATGATACTCTTCTTAAAACAATTTAAAAAAGTTGAAGTTTTCTCTGAATTTTTCATAACTGTTCTTGGTCAAATAAATAGAGAAATCTACATCCTTCCTTGAGAGAGTATCAAGTCACAAGAATTTCGGTGAGGATATTTCCTAAAAACAGAAAAGAGAGCTAAATCCATACGCAGAAAAAGCAAATCAAAAAGTGTGTTTCGAAAGAAAATGCCAAATACACAAAAAATTGTTAAATCAAAGAATAATTCGATAATAAAGCGTATGGAAAGGCAGAAAAAGCAAGAAGAGCACATGAGAAACAAACTGATCGAAAAATAGTTCAAAAAGAAATTGCCAGAACATATCAAAAAGACAGAGAGGAAAAAGACCAAAAATGTTAAAAGAATTATTTGTTTTCCTAACACCCTCAATTGTTATTCATTTCATTTATCATCATGGGCAAACGACAACAACAGCTATTATGTTCATCCAGATGAAACTGTGTCCTCCAAACGAAAGTGATATGACATTATGGATGCAAGATAAAAAGGTAAACATGGAGAATGTGCAAATGATCCATCAGATAGACAAGATTCTGATGAATAATATTACAATCATCATTACGAATTCAGCAATGCCGCATCACATCTTACCTGGATTTATATGGCACAGTTCTGGCATACGTTAAGAGAAGACGGATCAAAGTATCGACTCAAGTTCATGCTGGATAGAAAAGAGCTAACATTTACTCTTGATGACTTCAGAATAATCTTTCATCTTCCGCAAGCAAATGATAACAATCATGCTTTGTTTGTGCCACCACCATCATTCTCTGATATGGTTCTATTTTACAAACAAGTGTTGGGATTTACAATGGAACTCAAGATTGTATCTAATTTCTAGATACCTGGTCTTCTACAGCCATGGTAGACGTTATGCAAGATATTCTCCAAGTGCTTGACTACACGTGTTACGGGATGGGACCAACCGCCGTTGCAGATAATGCAAATGTTATACTGCTTTGTTAATAACATTCATGTGGATTATGCAGAGTTAATGCGGGAAGGCATTTACTATTCGCTTCATCATCCTGCCACTTCGATCCCATACCCACGCTTTACAAAGATCATCATCAGTAATTATATGACTATCTTTCCTGACAATTTTAAGATGACGTGCTCAGATGCTCTCCTTATCACAATCTTCAAGATGATGATATTATGAAGAATATCTTCAATTCAGGAAGAAACAAGAACAAGGTTGGGATGCGAATACCACCATGGATGATTACAGAAGAGATAAACCTTACGGAGCATTATATGATGTATGCAGAGGTGTTTGGACTAGATGTTCCTCTAATTCAGTCACAGCCGACTGAGTCTACCCAGGGAACGCATAGGAAAACTAGCGCCCCTAGGTCACCTAACCCTGCTACGGAGCCAGCTGAGTCAAGTGTTCCAACACAACAACTATGATTCCGTTTTCTATTACCGCAAGGCAATCTGCATGACTAACACCACCTGTTCTAGTGCCAACAGCATAAAAAGCTTGAGATGATTTATACAAGACATGAAATTCAAGTAATATCTTGCTGAGACACAAAAGTCGTGAAGAACAAAAGCAAGAGAAAAGTGGCACTGTCGATGAACACTTGGCAGCTGAGGCATTAAGAAGCTGTTGAAATCATGAGAATGTTGATGATAGTTCACCCCCTAGGCATGATGACACATCTATTCTCGGCACTAGGTTAGAGCCCATGAGTGATAAGGAAAGTCCAGAGGTGGAGATTGTTCGGGAAAAAGATGAAGAGACTTCAAAGGATACGGAGGTCGAACCAAATATTGTTATACCTGTAAAGTAATGATTAAAAGATTGAAATAACTGATGATGTTTGAAATTGAGGAGAAGGGCCGAAGGGAAGAATATAGAGGAGCTCTAGGAATTTCAAGCCAATTCCCACACCAACTAGATCACCTAGGCATATCTCTACTCTTGTATCTTCGATACCGAGAAACTTCAGGAATTGACGGTTACTCATCCTACACCATCATCAGGTTTATTTGCACCAAAGTTCACAAAAACCAATCGTCTTCTATCATTGATCAAGGCAAAACCAAATCGATTCAAAAGATACAAGACTTTCTTTCATGAATTACAAGGACGATGTGGTTACTTATTTGCACATCTCAAGAAAAGGTTCATGCCACAGAAATCCAGTGATCAACTTGCTAATAATCTTCATGATGTCTTGATGGAAACGCTACCCTCATTGGTGAAAGAAAAAGTAACAAAGAAAGTTAAGAAGGAAGTTCCTGGGCAAGTTCGAGATCAAGTTCCAGTTTATGTTGTAAAAGGCTTGATTATGGAAAGGAAAACAACTAAAGAAGAGACTGGACGATTAATCTCTAAAGCTATCTTACAAGAATGTGGGCGTATGCAAGAACAAATATCATCACAAATTCAAAATGCAATTGACAATTCCTTCTTTAGTTGATGCATCTGTACGCAGTTATATGTCAGGTCATATTCTTCATGTTCATCCAGCAAAAGTTTAATCATCCTCTGTTCCAAAACAACAACATCAATTATACCTTGCTATGAAGGCTGATCCTCTGTTACAACAACAAGACATAGCAATCTGGTTGGCTCTCCAGATGAAGTTTGAGAAGACACAGGTACCACATACTGCTTGTAGACCTTCTGCCGTTCGCCCAAGAGATCAGGACGATCCTCATGATGATGCTCATCCTGAGGGGGAGAATAGTGCAAAAAGGCAGAAGACATCGGAGTATGAAGCATATGTATCTGGAGAGTCATCGTCTGGACAAGTAAATGTAGAGGAACCAGGTCCTTCTACTTCAGGTAATCAAGAACAAGATGATGAATTTGATTTCTGGACTGACTCTTATGCTTCTGATGATGATGAGATTCCAACTAAGCAAGTATCACAAGACATCATGGAAGAGATATCTTTGACGATTGATGAAGCTAAGTTGAAGAAGATGGCGGATGAGATGCTAAGACAAAGATGTACTTCAGGAGATGAACATCAGTATCACATTGATCAGATGAAGAATTTCTTGCAAAGTGACATTGTTTGGGAAACAAAAGGACATTCTGATACTCCTCATCCACCGAAAGATCACACCATTAGTTCAAAGCTGTCAAAGAGATCCTGAAGCTCCAGCACTATCTCTGATCAATCAAGATCTTTTGTACTTGAAAGTGAAAGGAATTCAGGTCCTGAGAAGATTGTTGTCACCTCATAACTTTCCCAGCAATTGTCTTCAACGATGATGATATTGAAGACGACTTCCAGATAGGTTTAATAAGGGTATAAAGAAGTTAATCCTTATGAAAAAGATATGGTGTTGAAAAACATAGAATGAATCCCAATGCAGAGGAATTCTCTACATAAGAGACAGAAAGTACTTGGAAGACTGCAAGGAAAAAATCAATCAAACGGTCTAAGATCGTTCAAGTCATCAAGACAATCATGGAACTGGGTCATGAAGACAAAGTTTTATCATAGCGATTATGGCAAGAAGAATCTAATGAATCATAGAGTCAATAACGAGCCATATTACAAGAACCTCAATAAATGACATTGAGACATGTACCTGCTGATCATGAATACAAGGTACCTGATTATGCTAAACAGGATTGCTATAGGACTCTATCAGTGTTCATCAAAGTCATGAAATGAAAAGAGTGCACGATTTGTCAACCGTGAAATCGAAAGCTATCAACATAATATCAATTCACTGCACCAACAATTACATTCCCAGGAATTGAAGAATGTGATGTGGTTTTTTCTATTTGTCTATGAGCATGTACATGGAAATCATTTACACTAATCAGCAAAAGAGGAAAAGGGTGAGAAGACTTCAAGATACAAAGTTTTTGTGATGCAACACAGAGGAGAACGCTTGAAAGATCTCAATAGTTATTATAATGATTCAAGTAATGGATAGTGTGCAAAAAGAACTTACCAATGATGCACTGGAGTTTCTTAATTATATTGAAGAAGAGATGAAGTTTCGGTTGAAGTATCGAGATCAAATGAGAAGATGGGAGATGTACGTGAATAGAAGACCACTAGGACCAAGGAGGGAACGCCCAGAATAATTGACCCTTAGGGGGAGATTGTTAGGTTTATGAAAAGTGTCAATTATGTGGTTTTATTATTAGACTTTATTTTGTTTAGTTTAATATAGCTTGTAATAAGGTTTATTATGCTTTAAGTAAGAAATAGCATAATAACCAAAGTCTATAGACTAGTATTGTCAAGATAGAAAAATAAGGAAGGGAAGCCTCCTTCCCATTGCCTATAAATAGCCCTCTAATCTTCATTAGAGGGTGATGCTCTTGTAACCAACTTTCATGAAGGTTGGAAGCCTTTGTCGCCTCTCCAATTGGCTGTGGAGGAAGTGATGTCGGAATAGCTTGAATGAGGCCTCTATTTATAAGTATCGAACCTGTTACGGCGTAACTGATAAAAGTGTTACGCCGTAACCTTCTTACACGACATTCCATAAATAAGCAATTGTTGCGGCGTAACCAGATATTGTGTTACGCCGTAACCTTCAAATAATTTCCATACGTACGTGATCTTCATTCCATATTTGTGGATCTTCATGGTTACGGCGTAACCATAAGGGGTGTTACGCCGTAACTCTATCTTGGGTAAGATTTCCTTCCAAATACATGTTTATGGCGTAACTAGATATGGTGTTACGCCGTAAAGTTGTCCTTGATCTTCGTACTTGCTTAATATATGTTACGGTGTAACCATTTTTGGTGTTACGCCGTAACATTCTTCAGATAATTACACTTTAAGCCCTTTTTCCCATGTTTCTTGTCATTTTCCTGCATTTCACTTCAAAACTACAAAATGATAGAAAATATCTTGTTTTTGAGTATTAGTGAAACATTTGCAGGTAATATAGGGGGTATTTTGTCACTAAAAAGTATTAAATATTTGATGTTATCATGACTCTACGAAATTGAAGGCTCCACGTTCTACATGCACCTTTAATTTTAGGTTTTATTGATTTTATCTAATTGTCAAAATAAAAAATGGTTTGGAACCTGAAGTTGAACCTTAAATTGAAGTTAGGGTTTCACTTTGTCGTTTTCAATTTTAAATTTTTAGTATAACTTTGTTTAGTTGGTAAGCTTTGTCAATTTGTTAAGAATTGAGTTTAATAAGTGTGTGAAGTTTGTGTTGGTGTGTGAAATTGAATTAAAAAAATCATTGTATGATTAGTATTGCTATTAGTAGTAATTTTAATAATTATATTAGTAAGTTTCGATAGATGCACAAATGTTTTGAATTGATATCTAACTGTTAGCCTATGTTTTTTTGAAGTGATGGTCATTATATGTTTACAAACCTTGTAAAAGTCTAGAAAATAGTTTACAGGATTCTTAATCTAATATTGTATACATTTTGGGATTTTATCCTACATCGTCAGAATAGGTGAAGTAAAAGAGTCCTCATTCCCTATAAAAGAAAGGACTCCTCCCTCATTCTAGGTAGCTTCAAAGGTTCTCATTTTTTGTAAGTTAGAAAGATTGATAGACAAGGTGTTTATTTATGCTTATCATTCCAATCAAGAAACTACCTTCTTTCTTCCAATCCTCTTCCTCTTCCTCATATTATTCCCTCCTGCTTATTAAGTGTGTGAAACATGGTAAGCTATAGTCTTACAAGTGGTATGAATCGCTCGGGATAGGCAAAGTTGTAGGAACTAATATTATCTTCACTTATATATCATATGGCACGAAATCAATAAGAAGAAAATAAGGAAGAAGTTAAAGAGAGAAAGTAGAGAGAGAAAGAGATAGAGGATTCCTTGCAAATATGTGTGTTATAAATGAAAGAACCAACACCCTCTCCATCTAAGGAGAGGGGTATTTATTCCACTAAAGGGGTCGGCTTTGGTTAAGATTATTAGGCCGAGTTGGTTTACCTAATAGGGTGGGCTCGGGATTACTTTAGGCTTTAGCCCACAACACATACAATATTAGATTAAATAACGAGCCCGATTCCAGTAACTAGCCTATTACAACATTTACTAAATAAAGATCGTGATTCCTTATTCGACTCAATATTTTGAGGCTAACAATCTCTCCTGAAGCAAGGTCTTTAAGATTGTCTTATCGTTAAGTTCTTGTATCTTGTTCTTGGATTTATCTTTATTGTAGGCTTGTTCCTTCATGCTATGTGATCTTTGATCTTGAGCCTTTGTCATTGTCTTTTGACTTTGTCTTTAATCTCGAGATCTTTAAATCTTTATCTTGTATGTCTTTGTCGTCTTTGCCATCTTCCAATATTGTGTTCTTGACCAACATACACATACTATGCATCATCTTGAAAGCTTGCTAACAATCTCCTTTGACAATCTTTGTCTTGATAATCTTTATATCTTTAAGGAAGATCTTGAATATCAGAGTTGTAGAAGTCTTTGTCTTTGATTAATCTTTAGCTTTCTTAATTCTTGAATCTTAATGCTTATAGTAAGTCTTTGTATCTTGAGCATGAGCACATGGTAATGATTCCAACTCTGCTAGAATATGGTTGCTACACCGTCGTCTAGACCTGCATGTTTGGGTTAGTAGTATACAACAGATATGGACGAATTTGGCTTTGTTATTCATTGTTTTTGGTAGCAATAACCTTTGGTTCGGTGAGGACCAACCAGTGATCATGTAGATTCAATTTAAGAAGAATATCCTTGATAAGGTTTCCAGCATAAAGCGTAAGATCCTCTAACACATATGTATTAGATTCACCAAGCTTGCTTGTTCTCTTTACCGGAACGTTTCAAAGCAGACAACACGATAAGAGTGAATCAGTTAGTTACTATCTTACTGATTGAGTCATCAATTCATTTACTGGACCAAAATCGATATCCAATTATCATAAGTTTGATTCATATAGAATCTCGCAAGTCACCTACCGCAGAGCTGTTTAATGTTGACTCTGGAAGGATTTCCATCGTCACTGTGAATACTAAAGAGTATCACTCAGATGTTCTGGAAAAATCACAAGGATAATGCGTAGGACTCTTTGTTATCACGTGTGTTATAAATGCTGAACAACATGTGTTGATCATTAATGTGTCCTAATGAGATTTATGTTTGATCTCTTTTGGCTATAGACTCGATTAGTGCACTTTGGTTTTAGTAATCGGAGGGTAGAGCTGACTGCTACCTGTTCAATATCAACAATCTCGGAGTGAGATGTCAATAGATAACATGTGTATCTCCATAAAAAACGAGACAAGTCTCTTTTGAGAGAAACTCAAATGGCTGGGAAGGGTTGTGTAGTGCATAACTGTGTCCATGATGTCTTTCTTTAATACCAGAATTCATCTTTGTGAAAACCGATAGCATATGTATTGACCCGGTTTCTGCCATAAGTGTATGGAGGGCTTCTTTCTTTAGACCCTTTATCCTTACATTTCTTTTTCATTCTTCAACCCCTTCAATGCTTATCAAGACGTCATTACTAACACCTTGTTGTGATTGTTCCAGTGTTAGCTTAATCTTAGTCGGCATTATTCTCATTTCTCATTCTTCTCAAAATCATACATAAGGACTGCTATTTCTAACTATGGAGTGTTCTTGGTTAGATCCCTCTGGTTCTAGTTGGATCATAAGACTAATACCTAACCTAACCACCTTATAACTTCAGAATCGTCATGAATTAATAGGTTGTTGGGTATTTGATCGTAACCATAAAACCTTGAAAATCAATCAAAGTGTTTGATAGAATTATCAAAATCGTTTGACACTTTGAGAGTTTCATCTTTTGGAAAACTCCCCCTTCACACGTGCATCGATAACTAAAAGTTTTTTGCACATGTGGGTAGAAGTATAAAGCATTTTTCACTCTTGAGTCTTCAGATCACTTATTCTTTTTTAGATCACATTTTAATTACATTACTTCCCTTATTTTAAATACTAATTCACTTAGTCTTTGAAATACCAAGTGATTAAAATTTGTCTTGAAAATTCCATGGAAGAGAAATGTTTTAGCATGAATTATGTGGAACTTTTTCTTCTTGCTCCCCCTCAACTTTACATATGTTTGACACCAAAAAAAATGATACCAAGTTGTAAAAAGAATATACAATTAAGGTTGAGACGGTGTCGAGCACACAATTTTGAAAGATTATAAAATGACATTGAAGAATTCTTGAAAAATTATGCTCAAACACTTGATCATCTTATAATAAATATTCTAATGTAAGTTATGTCATTATTGTTGATTTGTTATTAAGAGACTTATGATAATGTTTTGAATACATATGAATTGTCGTGAGATTATGTATCTATAACACCCCGTGTTTTAGGGTCATTATACGACGTCAATAAATTCACTATTTATTTTTAGTCTTGTACGCGTTTGCTTTTAATTGAAATCGTTAAGTTAAATCGCGTAAACTAAAAATTATCATTCAACGTAAACGGGCATCAAACAATTAAATGTTTATGTTAAGCAAGTGTTAGATAATTATTTAGAGGATAATTATTAAACTTGGCACCTTTTATTTTTATTGGTTACGTAAAGAGTTTACATTTCGCAATAAAATACGTTTAGGCATTCCCGGAACCACCAAAACTTTTCTACACTTCAACAAATACCCATTTTATACCCAATGCTCAAAGTTTTATAAAATTTCACCCATGTTACTCACCTTAGTCGAATTTTACACTACAAGAACTAAACTAAAACATATACTTCACTAGTTTACACATTATACTTTTAAGCTACAACTTGTAACTTCAATATTATACTAGATATTTTGCAAGATATCAAAAACACCCCTTGTACTCCTCCTTCCCAATTTTTGGTGCACAAGGTGATCCCTAGGGAACACTTAGCACAAAAAATGACCAACTAGTCTTTGTACAACATAAGCTCATTAAACCTTAAGACTTTCAACTAGTCTTGACCAAGACTTTCCTTGAAATCCTCATCTTATCCTAAGACTAATTCATATGATCTTTGACTAGTCCATGGTGTTATATAAAGGATGCATTAGTTAGAAACACACATACTACTCGCTTCTTAAGGTGAAAACTCACAAAAATCTCTCCCTTTGTCTCTCATATGCCACGACCAAACACCACCACCTTAAACAATCCATACAAATTTTATTTACCACTTATACACGTATTCCTACAACATATCTAAGATATCTCAAGGTGTTTAGAAGGCTTGGTTTAGAATTTACAAGTGTTAAAGCAAGAAGGTTCAATATTAGGGTTTTCTTTATATTAGGGTTTTATAAGACTTAGAAGCTAGGGTTTGTTTGCTAAACAAGGGTTTAGACATTGTTGTTCATCACCATACATCATACTAAGGTTACCTAAAAACCTTAATCTCTTTACATTTGTGATTTTATGCATATATAATGACTATGTAGTTAATCACCATCTAGGAAACTTATTTACATGAAAAATGGATTTTTTTTACTTGTGATCATGGTATGATATACTTTTACATATGTCTTAGTTGAATGTTAATATCATGTGAGAAAGGTAGGTAGAGTATTATCATAAGTGTGGTTATGTATAAAAAAGTATATATAAAACTAGTGGTTTTAAAAGTTATACTAATAAGTTTAAAATATAAAGGACTTGTTGAACTGTTAACTTGGACAAAAATTTGGACAAATCATGGACTAAGGACCTTAAATATGTAAGACATGTGAAATATGGTGTTGTAGAGGACTTGTAACAAGTTACTAAACTAAAAAGTTACAAAAACAAGTTTAAACACATTATTAACTAAAAACCCAAAACTTTCTGTTTTAATTCGAAGTATAAAACATTCATTTATATTTTTATAAAATACTACATCTCATGAGGATTCCAAAAATGTAAGAAACTCGAAAAACCGATCTATAACGAAGGAGATACGCCATTTGTAAGTTATACGATAATAAACGCGTTTATAAAAGAAATTTTATAAAAACTCATTACAAACCACCTCTGATATAAAAGGTTGGATATTTTTCTCAGATAGTACATATTTTTAGGATTCCAAAACATTAAGAATCATAATTTTTCGATCAATAACGAAGGAATTATGGATTTTTCTGCGTTTACGATAATTAAAGTTTATAAAAATAATTTTATAAACTATGAACAGTAAAAATCACTATTCATCTCAGATACATTTTGAAAAATACATTAATTAGATAAAACTCTTAATTACAAAGACGTGCTCAAAAGAATCACTAAAATCGGAGTTAAAACGGATAAGATACGACATTTACGAGTTTACGATAGTAAAATTTATAAAAGTGTATGAATAATAAAAAGTACTGTTCACCAAAGGACTTAAAATATGAAAATGTAATATTTGGATAAATCGTCTTAATACGAAAGCGTGTACATAAGAAACGGACTTAAAACGAGAAAGTTACGCCGTTTGTACTAAAGAGATATTTATAAATGTTTTTCTTCTTAAATATGATTTCACAAATACAATTAGATGGTGATGTAGCTATATAGAATTATATATGGTATTAGTTAATCAAAGTGCTTAGTACTCATACGGCCTATAATCAATTAGGTTGCATTCGGGGCGTATTTATGACGCATTTTCGCGCATTTGATTTACATTATCGATTCACTCACTCAAGGTGAGTTCATAACCCCACATTTTACATTTATAATGATTTACAAGTTTTGGTGTGAGAGACATATGCATGTTTTACAATTGGACACAAGTGGACATTTCACATTACGATTACGTGTTTGCCTAAGTAACGATAACCCTTTGAGCCCATTATCATGAACTGTCAATTATTTGTTGTGAGCGTGAATGTTATAAATAGATCTATTTGGGATTGACATCCCTGTTCGGATGAGTCATGCTCACTGTACCGGTTTGCCAGACAACGGACGTATACCATGTCGGATTTGGGATGTTGCGGGTTAGAACATCATCACAGGCAATGTTGGCAATTTACATTGCAATTCATACATGTCGAGCTTCAGTGTCATCAGCTTAGGGAAACGTAATTACATTTTATGATGTTTACATTTGTTGCATTATCATGGGGAAATCTTGCGGTCCTACATTATACATTTTACAAACCTATGAATTCACCAACAATATTGTTGACGTTTTAAGCAATGTTTTATCAGGAGATCAATAAGGCACGAGGTGCAAGGGATACATTGGTGATTATGTTTTGGATGTTATGCATTAAAGATTTGGTCGCATTACATTTTGTATATTTGTTATGGGCTAGAATCTTTGTATTTTGAAACAAACCAATGAAACAAGGAAGTTTTCGGGCGTTTGTATCAAAACAATGTGTTAAATCCAATGTATCAGTTTTAAACGACTTTTAAAATGGTCGTTCTTTTATATATTCTTGTGCTACTTGATCTGTTCTGTATCACCCTCAACCCATATTTACCGCTGCGACCCATTCGGGGGTGTTGACAGATTGGTATCAAGTGCAATGGGTTTAGAGACAACAGGTCAAATGTTTTGTTGGAACTATAACCGTTTTCCAGACATCTGCATTCTTACAAAGGGGTTCCACGGGTCATACATACACTAGTTGCTTGCATTAGTTGATTATATAGATGATTCAATAATGATGTAATGTTTATTATATAGTACGTATATTATGATATGAGTCTTATATTAATACTTTATATACAGCTACTTTTGATTTTCAGATTTTGTCATGTCGGATTCAGAGGATTCCACAGTCACCTACACGGCGGTATCCAGTCCATTTGAGGGTTTGTCAGACATAGGATCTCAAGGAGTCGATGGACCACCCATTATGCCAGAGGATCCATATGCATACGTGGTGGCCGTTTTTCAGGCTCCGCCATCACCAGATTATGTGCATGGCCAGGAGGAGCCAGAGCAGGCACCACCCCTACCAGAGTTTGTTCTTGAGCCGGTATACCCGGAGTTTATGCCACCGGAGGATGATGTACTCCCAGCTAAGGAGCTGCCTGCTACTATCTCACCCACTACCGATTCACCAGGGTATATTCCTGAGTCCGATCCGGATGAGGATCCGGAGGAGGATGACGATGAGGATCCTGAAGAGGATCCAGCTGATTATCCCACTGATAGAGATGATGATGAGGAGGAGGAGGATCCCTCCGAAGACGAGGCTGATGATGAGGACGATAACGATGAGGAGGGGGAGGAGCACCCACCTTCAGCCGACTCTGTCCCACCACCACTAGTACATCGTACTACAGCTAGGATATCCATCCCATCTCAGGCACCTGTACCGTTCCTCTTTGAGGAAGAGGTTAAGAGATTTCTTGCCATACCTACCCCACCACCATCTCCACTTACTCCACTATCATCGCCACTACCACAAATACCATCTCCACCACTGCCAGTATCACCACCCTTACCTATATCACATCCCACTATACCTGCCTAAGTCTCTTCTTATCTGTATGGGATTCAGCAGTGTATGATCCGGCAGAGGGCGAGACATATCACTTCCTCATTTATTATCACTACCACCACCTATCATACTCTCACATACCAGGGCACCTATAGCCATGATGATGGCTGCTGCACCATCTGTAACACCCCCTATTTTGACAAATATAGCAGCGGAAACTATTGAGGGGTTAACTTATGGATCAACATTATATCATAGGAAAACGACTCTTAAGAGCAGCGTTTTGGAAAATTTTGTTATCATTTATTTATTCATCAGAGTTTTTACAAAAAGAGGTCCCAAAATCTAGAAACAAAAAGTTTGAATGATAACAATTTAGCCATCTTCAAGTCCGTGCCACTCCGTGCCATAAGTTGCACAATTACCATTGAGATAAACATGCGAAAAAAAATCAAACAATGGTGAGTGAATTCATGGTTTTATGATAAACAGTTTGATTACAAGTCCTTTAGTCAGTGGGTACGTTGTTAAACACCCATAGATAGTAATAATTGCAATGAGTATAATTATCACAGAAAACAGTATTATTGCCCTAAGCTCATGACATCAATACGTTAACATGGAAATCACCATAGTGACATTGGTTGGGGAACAAATGTCCTGTGGAAAGGTAACTTGCCAAGGTTACCCATTTAGTCATTATAGTGTGTTTGGTACCTGTATGAACGGGTATAACAACGGGATCGTCAAACCCCCAATAGATCTCACGACAATATTTCGCGTTTACTCGCAGAGTAATTAATGTTAATGATATGGAAATAGTTGGGCACTTGGAAGGTATTAGGCAATCATTATTATTGGATGCATACAGTTGAAAAAACACTTGCATTCATGGTTTAAGCATGTATCCCCTCACGGGTTTATAAAGTATTCAAAGATTTAAAAAGCTAAGGCTATGGTGGGGGGGGACTATGAACTCATCATAACAGGGAAATTCATAATTGATGGAAAAGTATATGAAATGAAAGTAACGGCCTTGTCACGCAACCTAAGGGTAATATGTCAAGTCTTAGTGTGATTGTTTATGTTTTCAAAACTTTATAAAGTTTAACATACATCTTACTTTGATTTATTAATTTATGGAAATATTGTATCACTGTTCGGGCTATCATAATTCAGAGGTTATGGCAGTGACGTTTTGAGAGCTAAGGACACTTTAAATCGTAATCCTGCAACTCATCAAAAGTTACTCCAATGACACCCCTTACATGAAATTCCCTATTAACGTGATACGATAAAATTTTAAGTTTCTTTAAAACCTAGTCGCACTGATAAAAGTTACGTTAAATATGTAATTGTTTTATAATGCGTCGATAGATGATTAATAACGACAAATGTTTCTTCCCACCCCCCCCCCTGAACCGGTTTTATTAAAAATCAAGTCTTATAATTATCTTATTATATAATTTTTAAATTTCATACAAAAATATTCATTTTAATATTTATAAGAATTACAAAAAAAGGAAATTTACCTTGATTTTTCTTATACTTTATGAGTTTATTCCTTATTTTATTATTTATATATATATATGTTATATATAGATTTTACTTGTTCGTAACCCGCCCGACGGGCGGGTTTGGTTCGGGTTTTTTCTTCTAAAGTTTAAGTGTGTAACGATTAGATTTTTATGACAACGTGTTGTTTTTCTAAAAAAATTAGACGCTTTAAGAGAATTTTTTGTCCAGCTGCAATCCTGTTTATTCGCTTCATAATAATATAGATAATACTACATAGATGTTCTTAAGAATTCTACTGAACAATACATAATACTAAGTAGATGTAAATATGATACCTATTCAGGTCAATATATCAGTACATGTACAAATTTATATAACTCGTGTTGAAGTAAATTTCTGTCCGATGACTTCCAGGCTCCTTGTCGACCCCTTTGGTCACCGTTGGTATGAAACTCCTACACATAAGGAACAGACGCGGGTTAGCCTCGCCCCAGGTGTTACCCTGGGACCTTTCGTGCCTCATTATAGCGTCCATGTTTCCCGTTCACATGTAAAAGTGTCTTCAATAGAAAATTCTTCACTATATCAGGCTCACCGTTCATTAGAAAGGCCATTGCGCTTGGTACAAAATCCTGTACAAACGACTATATATCATAAATGCAAATAAATCAATATATTTGAGGTTCATATAATTAAAAATTATGGACAAGCAGTACAATATTTTACCTGATCATAGTTTAGAACTTCCTCTGATGCATGATCATATAAGCAGCAATTGTACCAACGGGTTGACACCTGAAATGTACCAATGATCTAGGAAGAGAATCCCAAGCTTCTGCAATCATTGGATGAGGTTCCAAAGAGTTCCTAGTGGACAAAGCTGGAGTATCCAACCGACCGTCCACCTGGTGAATATGCAATATCCAAATTGTCAAGACCCCTTGATATAGACATATCGCTAAGTGACCTCTCGTCAAATGATTTATCTCTTTTGATGGTAAGCCTTGGTCTATCCAAAAGCTTTGTGAGCTCAAAATCATCCATTTCTGGAATGGAGCAAACTGAGCTAACATTACGAAGTCCGGTCTCTGAGCTCTTGCACCAAACAATAGTCTGCAACATCTTAAAATATTAATCCACAAGCTTTCACTGTTTATGGAAGTCATACACAATATAATAGATTTAATTGTTCCCTCTTTTTCCATCTGCATAAAGTTATTAAATAAATAAACAGCAAAATACGGACAGTTTACTAATCAGCAATCTTATTCCATATGGTTTTGATTTCTTAGCTCGGTCCGCATACTTCAAGGTGTTAACAGTGTGATGATATTGATTATCTGCCAGTGATATAGTTGTGATCATTACTGTTTAAGAATTGCTACTCAAGTCAACTTTAAGAATCTGTGTCAATCTGCTAAAAAGTATTAGTGAATTAATTGATCAGCGAATAGGAAGTGTGTTAGGCTACATGTTAATTTCCTACCTATTACGATAAGGGACGTATGCTAGGCCCTTTTTATGTTGTTTTCCCAAAGCATTTATACAGTTTGCCAAAGCAAGAAGTGATCGGTTTATGTTGGCCAGATGGAGAGCAATTATACCTCCCAGCAAGATCCACAAGAGCAAGTTTGCCGCGGATAACTTGTCTACGACATTTCCTTTTCTGCTTTCTAAGCACAATTATTTCTAAAACTGCATGCGAGCTATTTCAAAAACAATATGTATATTAGAATTTGCAGAACTGAGCATATATAGCTTAAAAATCACACCCATTACACTCACCTAATCAACTTTCCATGCCTCAATTATAGCGTCCATGTTTCCCATTCACATGTAAAAAGTGTTCTTCAATAGAAATTCTTCTTATTTCAGGCTCACCATTCATTAGAAAGGCCACTGCGCTTGGTACAAAAGCCCGTACAAACAGCTACATATGATAAATGAAAATAAATCATTATATTTGAGGTTTATATAATTATAAATTAAACACAAGTAGTACAATATTTTACCTGATCATAGTTTAGAACTTTCTCTGATGCTTGATCATAAGCAGCAATTCTACCAACGGGTTGACCCCTTACTAATGATTTACGAAGATAATCCCAGGATTCTGCAATCATTGGACGAGGTTCAAAAGAGTTCCTAATGGACGAAGCTAGAGTATCCAACCCAGATCGTCCACCTGGTGAATATGCAATATCCAAATTTTTAAGACACCTTGATATAGATATCTCGCTAAGTGACCTCTCATCAAATGATTTCTCTCTTTTGATGGTAAGCCTTGGTCTATCCAAAAGCTTGTGAGCTCAAAATCATCCATTTCTGGAATGGAGCTAACATTACGAAGCCCGATCTCTGTCAGAGCATCCATATTACTCAGCTCTTGCACCTAACAATAGTCTGCAACATCTTAAAAGATTAATCCACGAACTTTCACTATTTATGGGATCTAGAAATAAAATCTTGCCACGTTTTTATGCTGTTTGTGTGATTCAGTAATCATACTGGTTACATTGAATTTTATGAAATAATTACTTTGAAATTCTGGAAGTTCCAAGACATTTAGAGGTTCCCCTTCATAAGCCACTACCTTTTCTGCAATGATCATGAAGAATATACGAAATAAAGTAAGCAGGAACAAGTAGTGGTACACATGCAAGCATTAGTTGCATTGCATACCTTCTGAGTGATGCAAGGTAATCATCTCTCAAAAGACTTTGCATCTCTTCAAGGTCTCTTGTATAGTTTGTGACCTGCCACCAGCAATATATATTGAATAAAGAGATATAGTGGAAAATAAACACGGTTATGACACCACAATTTTAGTAAAATATTACATCTCCGCAGTTTCATTCTTTACGTGTGATATTGCATTCGCTCGCGTGATAAGTGTTATTTTCGCGTGGTTGTGTCTGTTGCTCTGTGTGTGTTTGTGTGGGAAGATTAGGGTCTGTTTGTGAGTTGATGTAGGTGTGTGACCGTTAGAGCTTTTGTGTAGATTGCAGAAGAGCAAGTCTAAGGAGAAGCAGTGTGTTGAGAAGTTGTATATTAGATAGAGTGTTTTGTGAATAGATGTGCGTGAGGTATATTTTTTTTCAGTGAGTTGAATGTTTTAAACGACCTCAAGTCTAGTTCCGTGTCAATATCAGCATTTTGTCGTTCCTTCCAAGCTCTTGTTCTAATGCTGCTCGTAATGTTTTTTTCTTTTCTTGCTTTTTTCTGTCTTTTTTTACTGTATTATCATTCTTATAGCTAACTTATTCTCCTGTTATTTTATTTTTTTTATCTACTTCCTGTTCTCCCGAAATAGAAGTGTCATTTTCATCTTTTTTGTATGTTGGATCTTCACTTAGAATATCATCAGGTGCCCATTCCAGATACAATGGAAGATCTCTGAATCATAAAAGATGGATTTTAGTTTTAAAAGCTCTAACATTTGGTAAATGCTTTAGTAAACATGCTACATGGAACCTGAATCCACACTTCATATAGGAAAGATAAGCATTACATTACTTGATATCGCTTGCTATGCCAGTTTATTGGTAACGCTGTATATAAACATAAAGCACATTTAAATGCCCATATCAGGGTCTTTCATAATAAAACCTGTATCAACGATTAACCTAAACTTGGTAACCACATCTAAATAGTTATTCGAGCAAGAACATTACCTATATAATCAATTAGAGAAAAGCTTTTGTTGGCAGCAAACCGCAATTTTTGGATTGTTTCGTTTTAGTTGTGTTCATTAGTGTAGTAAGCGGCATGATTCTGCCAAATGAATTAGTAAATTCTCAGCGCCATTGAAGATGCGTTACAAGCCTATAAAACATCTTCAAAATAAGTAAATTGTTATGAAACTATTTTTACATTTGGAATTCAATACTAGAATGCGACCTTTAGCGTCCATAGTTTAATGAAAAAACATATGCTCGAAGATGCGGAAAAGATTACTCTTTCTCTTTGTGTGCCACGGTCGTGGGGTCTTCCTTCCGGATATCAGGCGGATACCATGCTACAACTTTCTTACCTATGATAGGCTGGCGCAAGATTTTGTTGCCTGTTTTATGATCCGTTGGATTGAGCACATGACCAAAGATTTTTGCTCTTGCTTCTACCACTCCTGTAACAGCTGCTTCAGCCACAAAACTTCTTAGCGCCATCTCTAAAGCAACATGAAAAAACGCACTTTAAGCTTCTTGTACCTAGATTATTAACCGGCAATATAATATCAGGCTAATTTAAGACAAGAGTCATTTGCTTCATTTGTGAAAGGGCTTTAAAAAGGCAAAAAATACTTACGGTCATCCTGTTCCAGTTCCAGGTGGTCCCCATATTTGTTCCAGAGAAAAAATATGACAACATTGCGTTTTACAAAGCGCCACCATAACTGTTGTTGTCTGGGATACATTCAGATTAACCAAAAGATGTGGATCAGGTTTTTGAGATACCAGACTATCGTAACCAAAGTGACAAATGCTGTATTCCTTAACCTGTAAACAACATATCAGTAATTAATAACGATATTATCGTATGTCACTCAACAAAGGGAAAAATTATTTAACCAACTTCTCACCTTAGAGTAAGAGTAGAGAACCTCTTTGATAATACCAGACAATTATCTTTCAAAATATGCAGTTTTTCCAAATAAATTAATCCTTATCGTGAAAAAGTAAAGTAACCTTGGCCGATGCTCATATGATGGCTTTTATCCATCCGGGTATGTCCTAAATGCTCCAATCTCAACTTTTCCAGTAGAAACATTCCTTGTTGGGTCAATGACAACTGCCAAAAACGGTTCTTGATACTGCTGGTTCAGCATTTGAGTAGAAACATCAATTCCAGACAACTAACATCCGTAACCATGATGAGAATTGTACCACCCAACAACGTTTTCCATCCTTCCAGCCTACACCATAGCATCACAATTAGAGTAGTGTCATAAAACTATACCGTGGTTAGCATTAAGTCTAAAAAGAAGAACATGAGATGTCTAGTATTGCTTATTTATGTGCTCATCTGCTTAGATCTAAAGAGATAAACCATTTTGGAGTGTTTGGATGTGACTTTCTATCTGCTTATACAAGGGTAAAATAGTTCTTCAAAATAAGCAATGCTAAACAACCCCTCACGTAACAACTATTTAGTAGCTTGGTTGGTTTCCATGACAATATATGACTTCATAATTTTTACTATCCGATTGATTCATGAAGTAAACTTATTTTTATAATCATCTAATTTAAGACTAAATCGATAGAAACAAAAATAATTAAAAAGATGTAAAAGATAAAAGGGTACCTGATTGCTACCATTGAATTGATCCAGTTAATAAGATGGTATTCGTTGTCATATATTGTGTATAATATTTTTAATACTAAACAGTTTCCAATAATCATCTTCTTTAAAAAATGATCTTTGAAAATCTTGGTTGTTGTGGTAGTCAAAATCTGGCGTTAGAAAAGGTTGTGATGATCAAAGTGGTGTGCGGTTGCCTGAAACATAAAACAATTGATTTTAAGAAGTGTTCATAAGAATAAAAAGCTAAAAAATAAAAGGCATGATCTAAAACGTGACATGCATAGATACAACTTAGGGTTTTTAATTATTAGTTTTCTTGATAAGAAAGTACGGATTTGGATAAATAATATAATTAATGAGTATATATCCTAAAATACTTTTGAAAATTAAAAGATATCAACATTGTTTTTTAAAATATATTATTATAGTTTTAGATAGTAAGACATAATTGGTGACTTGGCTTAGTTGGTAAATTTCATTGCATCTAAACTACATGTCATGAGTTCAAACCTTGTCATTCACATATTTTTGGACCTAATTCTGAATTTTAATAATTTGTGAGTGCCATGTCATCAATGAGGTGGCGCCCAGTCACAAAATCATATTTACACACTCATATTAGCTTCCATCATTATGTTTATTATATTATATATTATATATATAGTATATATTTATATATATATATATATATATTATATATATATATCTATATAATATATAAAACCTTTGACTTTAAAATTTGGCAAAACAGCCCCTTGTAGTTATAACTTTAGGAAAATGACATTTTTGACCCAAAACTATATAATTTTAGAAATTTACAATATATACCCATATGCATGAAAATATTTACAATTTTAGTCCAAAATTCATAATCTTGATATTTTTCAATATAGAAAGTAATTTGCAGGTTATAGCTTATTACTATAAGCTAAAATAAGTTAGAATAAATAAGTTTTACGAGCTTATAGCTTATCAAAAGATCTTATGAACTAGAAAGATCAAAATGGGCACGTTTGGTTTAGGAAAACCAAAACGCATGGGTTTGTGGTTCAAGGGCTTAAACAAGAGTTTATATAGGATCTAACAAAGCTTATGAAAGTTCTAAAACAAGGCAAGAGTTTATTGAACGAGTTATGAGCTTACTTGAACTTGAAATGAGTCAAAAATGGTGGAAATGAGTCAAATGACTTGAAATGGGTCGAACACTCTTTGGAGATGAATCAAGGACCTCTTTTCTCTTATTTCTTGGCTTCTACTTGCTGAGTTCTTCCTTCTCTTCTATGGCTTGGTTAGATCATCATTTGGAAGTTGTTATGTGTTTTTGAATGGTGAATGATGAATGAATGTATGTATGCGTGTATTTATAGTGTAGAAGAGAAGTAATGGCCAAGTTTTTGGAGTGGAGTAGTAGACAAGCTACTTGGAGTGGTGGCCAAGATGTTGGAGTGGTGCCCAAGGGTCTTGAGTGGTGGCCAAGGGTCTTGCATTCATACAAAGGGGTTTCCATGGGTCATACATACACTAGTAGTTGCATTAGTTGGTTATACTAGATGCATTCATAATTGATATATGTGTTTATAATATAGTACGTATATTACGATAAGAGTCTTATATTAATACTTATATAAGCTACTTTTGATTTTCAAATATTGTTATGTCAGATTCGGAGGATTCCATAGTCACTTACATGGCAGTTTCCAGTCCATTTGAGGGTTTGTCAGACATAGGATCTCCAAGAGTCGATGGACTACCCATGATGCCAGAGGATCCGTATGCATATATGGTAGCCGTTTTTCAGGCCTCACTATCTCCTGATTATGTGCCTGGCCCTGAGGAGCCAGAGCATGCACCACTTTCACCGGAGTTTGTTCCTGAGTCGGTATATCCGGAGTTTATGCCACTAGAGGATGATGTAATCCCAGATAAGGAGCAGCCACTGCCTGCTGCTGTCTTACCCACTGCCAATTCACTAGGGTATATTCCTGACTTCGATCCAGAGGAGGATGATGATGAGGATCCTGAGGAGGATCCAGTTGATTATCCCACTGATAGGAATGATGAGGAGGAACCCTTTGGAGACGAGCCTGATGATGAGGACGAGGACGATGAGGAGGAGGAGGAGGAGCACCTAGCTCCGGCCGACTCTATCCCACCACCACCAGTACATCGTACTACAGCTAGGATATCCATCCCAACTTAGGCACCTGTACCATTCCTCTCTAAGGAAGAGGTTGAGAGATTTCTTGCCATACCTACCCTACCACCATCTCCACTTACTTTACTATTATCACCACTACCATAGATACCATCTCCACCACAGCCAATATCACCACCTTTACCTATATCACATCCACCACTACCTGCCAGCCCTGCTTATCCGTTGGGATTCAGAGCTGCTATGATCCGGTAGAGGGCTGAGTTACCATCTACTTCTCATTCATTACTACTACCACCACCTATCATACTCTCACATACCAAAGCATCTATGGCTATGATGAGAGATGATGCACCATTCACCTACATCTTAGCATCTCGATCAGCGACACCACCATCAGGGATACCACCACTTCTACCTATACTGTTATCTACACCATCACCACTTTTGCTCCTACCCTCTACTGACCGTAGAGCGGACAGGCCTGAGGTTTGTTTACCACCTCGAAAGAGGTTGTGTATTGCTTATGGTCCTAGATATGAGGTCGAAGAGAGCTCATCTGTACATAGACCTACTGGAGGTTGTAGGACAGAGTATGGTTTTGTTGCTACTTTGGATGCGGAGATTAGGCGTGATCCAGAGAGAGATGTTGGTTATGGGATTACAGACACTTAGGATGAGATGCTTGTGGGCATGCCAGGGGCACCAGTGACTGATGATACAGAGTTGGGTCGACGGATGACAAAGTTTGCCACTATGGTTAGGCAGGACACAGACGAGATTTATAGGAGACTAGATGAGGCACAGGATGCTAGAGTAGTGTTGAGCGATCGGCTTAACTTACTACAGAGGGATAGACGCTCCCATGTTTACATTGATTTACTCATGGAGAGAGAGGCTAGACTTTCCTGTGAGGTTTTAGGACTGTCTATGGCTACTAGTAACGCTGCCCGTTTTGAGGTTATGACACTGCGTACTACAGTGTTAGCTCAGCAGACAGAGATTACTGCTTTGCGAGCAGCAGACCGTGCTTGACAAGCACAGCTTGTAGAGATACTAAGACTAATGAGTACACTACAAACATATGTGATAGCACTGCAGGGACAACAGAGACCCGCTGGAGGTCCAACACAGCCTGAGGTACCGGAGGAGGCCTGTAGTTCTTCTTAGATTTGTTATGTTGTAGCTATGTTGTTTAGCCTACTAAGTATTATGGGTTAACACCCGGCTAGTAAGGCTTTAGATTGTTTATATTTCCTTTTTTAACCTAATGGTAGTGATCATTTTGTAACCGAATCAGGTCATGTATGTTTCCCGACTATATATGGAAGGGATGTATTATGTCATGTCTGTAATCAAATTTATTATGAATGAATGTTGATTTAGTTACACCATTGTTAATTTCAATTTAGTTTTACATTTCACTATGCGATGTGATCTCCCTTTACTTATTGTGCATATGTCATGTCATGGTTATGATTTTATGAAATCTAACTGGTTTATATTTTCTTGTGATTTGAAGAAAATGGCACCAAAAAGAGCCACAAGGTCAACACCAACCACAACAACCACCACCACATCTGTCACCAATGCTGAACTTAAGGCACTGATCAACCAAGGTGTTGCTGATGCATTGGCAGCATGTGACGCTAAGAGAAACTGAAATGGCGAAGACAGTCATGATTCAGGCACGGGTGGAAGGAGGCAAGCTTCTCCTGCTCGTGAGTGCACTTACCCAGACTTCATGAAATGCAAACCCCTATACTTTAAGGGTACTAAAGGAGTCGTCGAGTTGACTTAGTGGTTTGAAATAAGGGAAATTATGTTTCGTATAAGCAACTGCTCTATGGAAAACCAAATCAAGTTTTCTACTTGTACTCTTCTTAGAAGTGCTCTAACGTGGTAGAACTCCCATGTTAAGATTGTTGGCCATGATGTTACTTATGCAATGACTTGGATAAACCTAAAAAAGAAGATGACCGACAAGTACTGCCCAAGGGGCAAGATTAAGAAGCTGGAGGCTGAGATGTGGAATTTGAAGGTTAAAGGTACCGATGTGGTAAGCTATAACCAACGTTTTTAGGAACTAGCATTGATGTGTGCTAGGATGTTTCCTGAAGAGTCAAACAAGATAAAGAAATATGCTGGTGGTTTGCCCGACATGATTTACGAAAGTGTAATGGATCCTAAGCCAAAAACCATGCAGGATGCAATTGAATTTGCATCTGAGCTGATGGACAAGAAAATCCGTACTTTTGATGAACGACAGAGTGAAAACAAAAGAAAGCAAGATGATAACCAGCAACAACAACGGAACAAAAGGCAGAACACTGGCAAAGCTTATGCTGCAGGGTCTGGTGAGAAGAAACCTTACGGAGGATCTAAACCTTTGTGCTCAAAATTCAACTATCACCATGATGGACAATGTGCTCCCAAATGTCACAAGTGCAACAGAGTTGGCCATCTAGCTCATGACTGTAGGAGTACTGCAAATGCCAACACTGCTAACAACCAAAGAGGTACTAGGGCAGGTCAAAAACCTACTTGCTATAAATGTAGAGCCTAGGGACCTTTCAAGAGGGATTGTCCAAAGCTGAAAAACAATAACCGTAGTAACCAAGGTGGAAATGGCAATGCTCCAGCGAAAGTGTATGTGGTAGGCCGTGCAGGGACAAACCCAGACTCAAACGTCATTACGGGTACGTTCCTTCTAAACAACCGCTATGCTTCTGTCTTATTTGATACTGGTGCCGATAGAAGCTTTGTGTCTACTGCATTTAGCTCCCAAATTAATATCACACCATCTACCTTAGATCATTATTATGATGTTGAACTAGCTGACAGGAGAATAATTAGGTTAAACACTATCATTCGGGGTTGTACATTAAATTTCCTAAATCATCTATTCAACATAGACTTAATGCTCGTAGAACTTGGTAGTATTGACGTCATAATTAGTATGGATTGGTTGGCAAAGTACCAAGTTGTCATCGTTTATGCCGAGAAAATCGTTCATATTCCCTGGGGAAATGAAACATTGATTGTTCGCGGTGACAGAAATAACCAGGGAAACGAGACTCGTTTGAACATCATCTCGTACACTAAAATGCAAAAGTACATGCTAAAAGGATGTCCTATCTTTTTGGCACATGTTACTACAAAGGAGACTGAAGACAAGTCAGAGAAGAAGCAACTTGAGGATGTACCAATCGTTCGAAACTTTCCTGAAGTGTTTCCTGAAGACTTGCCGGGTCTCCCTCCGACTCGACAAGTGGAATTCTAAATCGATTTGATACTTGGTGCTGCACTTGTAGCACTAGCACCTTATCAATTGGCCTTGTCCGAAATGAAAGAATTGTCAGACTAACTCTAAGAACTTTCTGACAAGGGCTTCATAAGACCCAGTTCCTCACCTTAGGGTGCTCCGGTCTTATTTGTCAAGAAGAAGGATGGATCGTTTCGAATGTGCATCGACCACCGAGAGCTGAACATGCTGACGGTGAAGAATCGTTATCCACTCCTAAGGATCAACGATTTATTTGATCAACTACAAGGATCCAATGTTTATTCTAAGATAGACTTGCGATCAAGTTATCACCAGTTTCGGGTACGTAAAGAAGATATTCCAAAGACGGCATTCAAAACTCGATATGGTCATTATGAGTTCCAAGTTATGCCATTTGTCTTGACGAAGGCACCCGCGGTATTTATGGATCTCATGAATCAGGTGTGCAAGCCCGATGTGCTGTCGTGTAGGGTCAATTATTTGATTATCAAGTTTTACATTTATATTGAGCCAACAAACCTAAAACAACACTTTAACGAGCAATGTACCCAGTCAAGATGGAGTTCACGGTAAGTAGGGTGTCGAACACTAAGAGTGGAAATTTAATCCTATATTCTATCATTATTTTAATTAGTCTATTTATTGGTTAAACCTATGATATGTACGTTGTCTAATGAAATAGGGTATTCAGCCTAAGAGACTGGCACAGGTTTGGTGATGACAAATACCAATTCAATACACAATAAACACAAAAGATAAAGATTAGAAGATAGAAAAGCGGTACAAGCCAAATGATAGAAAACTATATTAGCCGTATTAAATCCGGTTCAATGCTGGTTTGTTTGTTTTAGTGCAATGATTTACTTATCTCGAAGCGGCATATCATTCTTTAGACTTAGGCGGGACATCATCCCAAGACCTAGACATAATTAATCTTTTCATAATTAATGCATCCGCATAAAGCATCCTTTAGTTTAATTATAATCTATCTTAGAGAATTAAAGCAGTGGTGATCTTGTTAAAACTCGAGCCCAACGGGACTTTACCCACTTATTGTTTGAAGGTGTTTTATATACTGGTAGTCTACTATTCCAATCTTTATCAGTTAATTTAAAGCATGATTGTTGAAACATAAACGGGTCACCTACCGGTCCAACTAAGCTCATAATCAAAAGACGAAGACAAAACATAATTTGTTATCCTATTTGTTAGGAATTAAAGACTTTTGAAGTTACTACTGTTAGTTTTGGAAGTTAATGTTGCTGGTTTAAGTTTGTGTTGTTGCTGAAGATTAGAGAAAACTGTTAGGTTATTAGTACTGTTAGTATTATAGTTAGTGCTGCCAATACAAAGTGTTAGTACTGTCAGTTTATTAGTACTGTTAGTTATATAGTTAGTACTGTTAGTATAAATAGTTAGTACTGCT
>BQNB010021231.1:0-64495 GCA_026074375.1 Tanacetum coccineum | reverse complement strand
AATACACTACTTAAACTTTAAGACATATTTACTACTATGATTTACCAACTAAATTTATTTATTACATCCTAATTAAATTATAAAAAATCCTTTTACACTAAATAATCTATACTCGAATCAACGATTTAAACTCGATATCACTAAATTCTTAATCGCTTCAAATGCTCAAATGCACTAATGCTCAAACGCACTTATATTCCAAGATCACTATCAAATACGAAATGAAATGACTAAATCATTCATTTCTATACTCACAAGCACATATCAAAGCACACATATATCATATCACATAAATTACTAAAATGACTTACGCACATAACTTAAAACACATAAAGCTAGCTAGGTTAACACTAACGGTTAAACTAACCTTGTTAAGTCACGGTTGTCACATTCTCCCCTACTAAAAGAAATTTTGCCTCAAAATTTAGCTAGATTTATCAACACATTCAACAAATTTTTTTGGATATTTGGACTTCATAAAGTCCTCCCGTTCCCAAGTATACTCAGGACCACGTTTAGAATTCCAACTAACCTTGACGATCAAGATTCTACTACGTTTCAACTTCTAACTTCACGATCCATAATCTCTATAGGTTCTTCAACAAAACAGAGAGTCTTGTCGACCCTAACCTCTTCTAATGGTACATGCAACCTTGCATCCGCCAAACACTTTTTCAAATTCGATACATGAAATGTATCGTGTATACCATTCAACTCCTTGGGAAATCTCAACCGATAAGCTAACGAACATATTCTTTCAAGAATCTCAAATGATCCTACGTATCTTGGAGCTAATTTACCTTTCTTCCCGAACCGTACCGCGCCCTTCCAAGGCGACACTTTTAGCAACACTCGGTCACCCTTCTCAAATTCTAAAGGCTTTCGCTTATTATCATCATAGCTCTTTTGACGATCTTTAGCTGCTTTGAGTCTCTCCTTAATTATCACCACTTTATCGGTAGTTTCCTGCACATTAAATACTCGAATGATAACTATTATTATAGGAAAACTCTACTAAAGGTAGATGAGTATCCCAGCTGCCACTAAAATCGATCACGCACGCCCTTAACATGTCTTATAAAGTTTGAATTGTGCACTCACTTTGTCCATCTATTTGAGGATGATAAGCCGTACTCATATCCAACCGCGTTCCTAAAGCTTTCTACAACGATTGCCAGAATTGCGATGTAAATTGTCCATCTCGATAAAAAATGATCGACACTGGTACTCCATGATTCGCCAAAATATCATCTATGTAAAGTATTGATAATTTCTCCATACTATAGTCTTCACGTGTTGCCAGAAAATCAGCCGACTTGGTCAATCTATCAACTATTACCCAAATCGTATCGTACCCACTCCTCAACCTCAGCAACTGAGTGATAAAGTCCATAATGATTTTGTCCCATTTCCACTCGGGTATCTCTGGCTGCTGTAGCAATCCTGGCGGTCTCAGATGTTTAGCCTTTACTTTTGAGCAAGTCAAACACTTGCTAACATATGTAGTTATATCCTTCTTCATACCTAGCTACCAATACATGTCCCTTAAATCATAATACATCTTATCAGCTCCCGGATGAATTGAGTATATCATAGCATGCGCCTCATCCGTAATCATAGTCCTTACATTACCAATTAAAGGAACCCATATTCTATCCATAAAGTATAATCCTCTATCTCCCTTCTTTTCCATTTGCTGATCCAACTACGCAGCATTTCTGCTGGTGCGTTCTCTTCCTTGGTCACCTCATTCTGAGCAGCCAATAACTTTTCTTTAATGCTAGACTGAATGGTCATAGACATTGCTCGCACATGCTTCGGTTTCACTCTTTCCTTTCTACTCAACGCGTCAGCTACTACATTCGCCTTACCTGGATGGTAGCGAATCTCACAATCGTAATCACTAAACAATTCAATCCATCTTCTTTGGCGCATATTTAACTCCTTCTGGTTGAATATATGCTGAAGACTCTTATGGTCGGTATAGATAACACTTTTTGTTTCGCACAAGTAATGTCTCCAAATTTTAAGAGCAAAGACTACAACACCCAACTCCAAATCATGTGTGGTATAGTTCTTTTTGTAAATTTTAAATTGCCGCGATGCATACACAATCACCTTACCTTTTTGCATGAGCACACATCCCAATCCTTGATTTAACGCATCACAGTAAACTACAAAATCTTTTGCTCCATCAGGTAACGATAATATTGGTGCATTACACAATTTGTCTTTCAAAGTCTGAAAGGTTTCCTCTTGTTCCACTCCCCACTCATACTTCTGATTCTTCTATGTCAGTGAAGTAAGGGGATTAACAATCTTAGAAAAATTCGCGATGAAACGTCGATAGTAACCAGCCAATCCTATAAATGACCGTATTTCTGATGGTGTCTTAGGAGCTTTCCAATTCTTCATTGCTTGAATCTTACTTTGGTCTACATAAATACCATTACCACATGCCTGAGGAATTGTACTTCTTGTAGCCAAGACTCACACTTAGAAAACTTGGCAAACAACTTCTCCTTCTTCAGCGGCTCCAAAACTATCTTTAATTAAACTTCATGATTAAACTTCAAGTAGATCAAAATGTCACCAATGAACACAATGACAAACTTATCTAGATACGGCTTGCACACTTGGTTCATCAAGTCCATGAAAGCCGCTGGTGCATTGGTCAACCCGAAAGGCATAACTGTAAACTCTAAGTGTTCATACCGCGTCCTAAATGCAGTCTTCGGAATATATTCTTCATGCACTCTTAGCTGATGATAACCATAATGAAGATCTATCCTAGAGAAATAACGTGAACCTCGCAATTGATCAAACAAGTCATTGATCCTGGGGAGATTCTTGATGGTCAACTTGTCCAACTCTCGATAGTCTATGCACATACGAAATGAACGGTCGTTCTTCTTAATGAACAACACGGCTGCTCCCTACGGAGAGTGACTTGGCCGAATAATATGTATTTTAAACGAATTCTAAGGGTTACGAACTATCGAATAGGGTAGCAAACGAATATCGAATCAAAGGCTAGAAAACATATAAGGGATTTCACAGATGCATGTAGATGCAGACCGAATGTTATGAGAATCCTTTAAAAGAAAGCATAGAATGTATGTACCGATAGAAAATGCACACGAAAGAATCAACAAACTTACCACAACAAAAGGAACACATAACAAATAACAATACGTATCAAAATGAGAAGATAGAATCCATATACCAATAATCGACTTTACTCGAAAGAACCAACTAAATACGGTAAAAAAAATTTCATTTTAAAACAATAAAGAAAGACGATTAAAATAAAGAAAAATTAATTTAAATCTTAAAATTGTCTTGAATATAATTTTTATAAAAATTCATTTTATTAGAGAAAATCCAAGGACATTTATTTAACGGTGTATCGCATTTTACCATTATGAATCATTTTAACCTACTTTTTAAAAATAAGATTTATCAAGCATAAAAAAATATTTCATATCTTATTTGTAAAGATCATTTTAAACATATCTTATTCATAAAAATCATTTTAAACATAGTATTGACAGTCAACCGGTATCACATCATTTCATAAAAATCATTATAAACATAGTTTTTCTAAAAATAAAGAGACATTTACATAAAAGCGGTATCACAACGTATTCATAAAATGATTTAAAAAAATAGTTTTTCCTAAGCCTCAATATAATTCAAAAGGATTATTATAGTTCGACCTCAATATGTAACTCAAACAAAGGACATCGTAATACCAAAAGGGATTTCAAAATACCATAAGGACTCTAACACAAATCTATTATTTGCAGGCGAAAGAAAGTACAAGGAACCATATAATCAGAATAACAGTTAAACGAACATGTACAAGTGAAATTCATGCAAAGACACTATGAACCAAAAGAAGAACGTAAGACTCATCCGTACTAACGATCAAAAGATCAACCATACAAAAGCATCGATACCAACGCGTCGCAAACATGTTACAAAAACCAAAGGATGTGAGAAACAATGAAGTAAACATCCGCACTAATATGTTATGAACAATTTGTGTTTGAAGGAAAATTAGATATTTGTACAAATTTCAATGGAACATACCAGTATCCAAAGGAAGTAGATTCGAATAACCAATATATATCAGGATGCTGAATAGGGAAGATAAGACATCCGTACTAACATGGTACGAGCAAGGGATGCTAAACTTAGAGTTAGATATACGAATGAAATATTGAGCAAATGAACAAACCCAATACTCATAATAGTATCAATACCATGTATCCGGGGTATCCGCAAGCGATAACTAGAAGGGAAACTTACTAATTACGCAAGTATCCATAACACATCCGCACATAATACAACATCTTACACTACCACCTAACAAGCAAACACCGATTAATGCAATCATGGTCTTTATAATTATGTTGGCCGCCCATAATTATAAGTGCATCCTTTCACACGTGTACTTACTTCCAAGACTATATATCTCAATGATAACACACAAATATCTACATATATCACATAGCAATCTTACATGACCCCAATATAACACAAACACGATGCTTCAGCAAAACAACATTTATTTATATAAAGATAAAATTGAAAATGACAGAAAGAAAATGAAGGTCTCGGAGTGCCCAAGAATATGTAATATCTGAAAGAAATCGTTGATAACAATGTGTTGAGGTAAAAGATAGAATAAACTTATGTTGGGCCTCACTTGGGTTTGACTTTGCTTTCGCAAGAGTCACCTGACTCTGCGGGTCCAAGCCTGCTATGAGCATCCGACAGGAGATCTGAGTCTGCCTCCTTCTCTGACTCTTTTAACTACCCTTCCTCCTTTGGTTCCTCGAGAGGCTGCTCCTCAATTGGATCTTCTGATATTAAGTAGCTCGTAGGTCGAAATAAAATTCTTAGTAAAGCAAGAAAACAAAACACCCAAATAGCTAAACACATAAACCCTATTATGCATCTATATAAAGGACTCATAGGTTATAGTCTAGGTCAAACCGCCTACTTCTCTATAACCAAAAGGCTCTGATACCAATCTGTCACACCCCGCCAAGGCGGAAACGTGAGGCGTAATAAGATAGGCATCATCACAACACATTGGTGTCATCAATAGAGAATAACTAGAAATGCAATAAATAAAATCCAAAAGTGTTATGACGAAACCTAACGTAAGAGGGGTCTTGTATTGAGGTTAATCGCACACGTAATACATAGACATAGAAAATAAATCTAAACATAACATCGTAAAATGTAAAATTAAACAAAATACGAAAACATAAATGAAGTCTCTAGCAATTAAGGCTCCAAAAATGCAGCTATCCTAAAGTCTCTCTAGCCACGCAAATTAACCTCCTTAGCTTCACTATGCTCACCTGAAAATGATACTTTAAAACGTCAACAATAATGTTTGTGAGATTCATAGGTTTAAGACAATCACTTACACTAGCCGCGAATCAATAACAATAGGACATACATGGATATTATACACAAATGCAACTAATTTTTATCAACACGAAGCATATGGTAGGCGTACCCTTCCAATCCAACAAACCATACAGAATAAGGTAGGCGTACCCCTCCGATCCAACATAGCACACAGAATAGGGTAGGCGTACCCCTCAGATCCAACGAACCACACATAATTAGCATAAGCCATATAATAACATGAAATGTCCAAAACCAATTAAAACAATTATTCGCAGCATTTAAAACATTTCAAACTCAATTTGTATCATTTTCACCCAAAGAAAACATAGAAAAAAGGGGCTATGAAAACTCACCAGAAACTTCTCAAATGCATATGAAAATCTAAGCAAAATCTACACAATAACACTAACGGGTTACTCATGATCAAGACTTTATAGTCCTAACTCATGTAACCTTTCTATTGATCGAGTTATATTGTCTAACCTATACTTGTAGACTTCCCACTACGTGACCCGAACCTTATTTAAACCCAAAACTCTTTTTATCCCTATATTTAATTTCCCCGATTATGGCGGAATTTTATAGTCATTTCACGATCACTAATAAAATACTAAATGACCCAATTAGACCTTCATGCTGCATTTCCTAAATCTTCAATGAGTTGGGTAACTACTACGATTTTTGGGAAAACTAATAATGAGTCTAGCTATTTTTAAAAAAATCAACATCACAAAGTGTCCAGAAATTGATCTGATTGGACCACTCAAAAGTTTGGCTTGACCAGACCCATTTAGATACTTGGGAAAAATCTACAAAAATTCTAAAAATTCATAAACATCATGAAATTACTACAGTATCAATCCCATCAATCAAAAAGGTGTTTTGATATGGTTTTTGACCTTATAATCACAACTTAGAATATTCCCCAAAAACTCAGATTCGACAACGAATCTTGTAAAATTATTTTAACTGACTTCAACTCACTTTTAATTCATGAAACCACTAAAGTTTGAACGTAGACTCACTGTAGTTAATTTTAGGCTTAAGAAAATCAATAAAAGCTATTCGTATGACCGAGTTATGACTCTCGCAATGTGACCCAAAATTCAGCCCAAAATTCAATTCTGAATTTACCACTTTTAAGCCTAATTAAACATACCTAACCCTAATTATTATACCTAAATCAATATTAAATGATCATAAAATCGTAATTGTAGTATTTTTATAAAACGCTAATCCATCAATTTATTTGTTACATATTTAATACAATAATTAAGACATAGATTTGATTAATAGAATAAAGATTTGACAAATTTAAGATTTGGAAGAGATGATCAAACCTTGATATTTGAAGCTTGAAAAAATGACTATGGTGGATAGGGTTTGATTTAGGGTTCGACTAAGATGAATGAAAAAAAGAATAATAAAGATTTTTTTTGTTTAAATAATATTACTGAGTTGTGTTAGACTAGGATTTGGGCTTCTCCCCATTTTTTTTCTAGGCCGATCCATACACCACCCCCGTTTATAAAATTAATTTTTTTTATTTATTTATCTAACAAATTTCGGCCCCTATTATTTTTATATATTGTTTATATATATATATATATATATATATATATATATATATATATATATATATATATATATATATATATATATATAATTTTGAAACTACTTATATTAACTACATTACTTAATTATTTTTACACACTCTTTTAAATACACTACTTAAACTTTAAGACATATTTACTACTATGATTTACCAACTAAATTTATTTATTACATCCTAATTAAATTATAAGAAATTCTAATACACTAAATAATCTATACTTGAATCAACGATTTAAACTCGATATCACTAAATTCTCAATCGCTTCAAATGCTCAAATGCACTAAAGCTCAAACGCACTTATATTCCAAGATTACTATCAAATACGAAATGAAATGACTAAATCATTCATTTCTATACTCACAAACACATATCAAAGCACACAACTTAAAACACATAAAGCTAGCTATGTTAACACTAACGGTTAAACTAACCTTGCTAAGTCGCGGTTGGTACACCTAGATCCTAAAATGGTTGCAGTAAATAACGTACCCTAGCTAGTTGACAAAACGGGAGGTATCTATGATGCTATTGCTCCCAAACTATGTCACACCCCTAAAATCAGACTGCAGCGGAAAGGTAACATTGGGGTGCGACTTCAAGGCAAAAGATATAAGTCATAAAAAACGACCTCAAAAATAGACGTTTTAGAAATAAATTTTACAAAATGATTCACATTCGATGCCTTATAACATCAGAGTTTGCAAACGGTCCCAACAGTTTCGAAATATCACAATGTTTTCAAACATGAAAAATTGTTTAGATAAAATTTTCATCGAATGTAATAATAGAAATTCTTTACAACATAAATTTTTCAAAACAAATTTTATCAAATGTATAAAATGAAGAGTCTCCGAAATACATATCCGCGCGGCTTCCCTCCGAGCAAAATACCTGAAAACCTGAGATAAAACATGTTAAAAAGTCAACAAAAATTGTTGAGTAAATTCATAGGTTTATATAAGTAAAGCTGTGTTTAAGTAAATCAAACAATGTTTATAGAAATCAAGTATAGTGCTATAGAAAGCAGTTTAGTGGACCGCAAGATTTCAGTAATGTAGACAAGAGAAACAAATTCACCAAGTCTAGAAGAAATATGTATTATTGTACTAAGCTCATGACCCCGAAACCTTAACAGTTTGTGCCCTTAATAAAGTAGGATGTCTGCCAAACAACCTAGCAAGTATTTCACAATGTTAAATGCACCATGGTTTACTAGGAACCAGAAACTCAAGGTGGGGATTGTCAGTCCCGATAGATTTATTTCATAAACTCGGCTTACGAACATTTGCAATTCAACGGTTCCATGATTGAATTGGACTTAGTGGGCGGTGTGGTAAACTTAGGCAATAATATTCAGGCAATAATCTAGATAGCATACAATTTAAAAACACTTGCGTCCAAAAGTAAAACAAGCATCTAATCTTCCCCGGAGTTTATAAAACAGTAAATGAGTGAAAGTAAGGCTATGAACTCACCGATAGCAAAGAGAATAGAAATTCAACGATGAGAGAGAGAGAGGAGATACGAACTCCTAACCGTGACCAAAAATAATGGTGCGCAATTAGAAAAAAAAAATAATATGACACATAATTCATATATATAAATAAACAAGAGAATAGTAGAATCCATATGCGTGCACAACCTAAGATATTTAACATAAACAAGCTTTTAAGAAAGTATAATAATCATTTTTAAGTTTCGCCACTTTTCTGAAAAAAAAGTTTTTTAGAAAGTTTATATTTTAGGAAAGTTTTCTATTTCTAGAAAGTCTAGAAATTTAGGACGTTATTATCAACTCATAAAAATGTTCACTTTTCCATCAACACTAGCTTACCAAAGTTTTATCCAAATACTCCACTTCATAAGTTAGTCATATATATATATATATATATATATATTTTATATATATATTAATATTATTATATATGATCCGAACTCGAACTTACTATTTTTAGACATCGCCAAATACACCCTAACATTTTATTAGATGTAAAATACTGTTAGTTAAAGTTTTACAATCTTAAACAGACTCTAAAACGCTCCTAGACTCATTTTACAACAAAAATCAGCAACTTTTTATGACTTTTCGAAAAGAATTTTCGCCAAGTTTGATCCTACTTTTACCTTATCATCAAGCATTTTCAGACCTAAACTAGTGAATTTTTATGTAAAACGTCAAAATAAGCAATTTTTATGTTTTAACGGAAGGCCGGTTCGGAACAGAAAGGGTCCGAATCCTCGATTGAAAACTGCACTTGCTTACTTTTACCAAAACATGCTGAATTATTTTTATAAAAACGCAGACCTACATTTGGATAAAAAAACACCACTTTTATGCACTTTTGAGCCGAAACCTTCTTAAGTTTGGTAGAAAATATTGTTTCGGACAACTTTCATGCTTCAGCCGAAGGCCGAAACAAGTCAGAAAGTGTCCGAAACGACCCATTTTAGTTTTGCGCATAAATTAACATTTACCAAAATAGTGCAGCTTTTTAATACAAAATTTTCCAAACATCGGGCGACTCCAAACTCTTCGTTTTTAAAAGTTACGAGATGATCCATATACTGAAACGATCGTCTCGACAAAAACTAACGTAATTCAAAGGCTAACTTAGCAAAAAAAAATTATGACACCCTAACGCGCACTTTAATTTTTTTGCAGCAAATATACTTTTTGACACACCACAAAACTCCATCAAAACCCCACCAATACACCACCAACACATCAAAATCAACCTATTCTCATCATCTAACAATCTTACCAACATCTTTACTTCCAAAAACACTAACCTAACACATAATCATATGGATTCCAACAAAAAAAATTATATAAATGTATATATATCAAAATATATATATAAGAGGTCCAAAACTCATACCAAATCAAATAGAATGCAAGATAGAAATCAAAGATTGACCCTTTTGGACCTTTAGCTGGTTCGAACACCACAAGCAACCCAAACAACTCAGAATCTTCTAAATCAACAACATGCACAATCTTTAATCCAAGTCTTGCAAAAACCCTAATTTAATTATGAACCCTAACTTCTTAATTCTTGATTAACCTTGAAATTGGATGAATTAAACTTTGGAAACACCTTAGAATGCCTTGATAATGAACCTTGATTGCTTCAATTAGATCAAAAATCAAAAATAGTGAAACCTTGTTAGTGTTGTAGTTGTACCGTGGTTATGGAGGACAAAAGAGGAGAGGAAAAAAATTGTCTGTGTTTTTTTCTTTTTGGTCAACCCCCTGTAGCTTAATATTTTTTTATATATATGTTTTTTTATTAGTAGTGTTTTGTGTAATAAAAAGGTAAAGTGTTAATAAAAAGTGAGGTTTAAGCTAAATTACGGGTATTTGGCAAGGTTCGACCAACATACGAAAGAAAATAAATTTTACTAAAAATAAAATTTATAAAAGCATCGGGGTAAAATATAAAATTATTTGAACTATAACGGACATGTACACGAGAAGTAAGCTAAACGGAAGCTTAAAATTTAATAACGCATAGAATTTACTGAATCGGGTAAATAGTAAAAATAAAATTTTACTAAAGGTATAAATAAAAAAAATTAAAAAAAAATTATTTGCCTGAATTTTATGGAGTCTCAAAGTCGATCCCCCTAAGGGAACTCTGGTCCCCAGAGTTCAACTGGCGACTAGAGCAGATGAGGAGGTGGCAAAAAGGTGCAGGTATAAGTCTTGAACTGCTATTCTCGCTCCCATGTGAATTCAGGTCCTCGTCGAGGGTTCCAAAGAACTTTGACTATAGAGATATGACTCTGCTTTAGTTGTTTGACCTCATGGTCTATGATCTTTATAGGATCCTTGATAAAGTGTAGCTTGTTGTCGGGTCAAATTTCATTTAGCGGAATGACAAGGCTTTCGTCAGATAACCATTGTTACCCATGAAGATTCACATAACAAGAGACATGATCCGGAGGTCGGGGTGGATTGAACAAATGTTTAGCCATATTATTTAGTAAGAGAAAGGAAAGATGTGTGTGTTCTAGAGAGAGAAACACACACATTATTACAAGTAAAATGAATCATCACCCCTCCATAGAAGTATGGAGGGGATATATATAGGTCTTGACTCTCTAAACTATCTTAACTAGACATTTTAGGTCCTTGTGAGTCTTACCTATTTATACTAATGTAATTCTGTATTAGCCGACATATTCTAAGGCTAACAATCTTCCCCCAATATATGGGCATACAAAATTATTTACAATGTACCTAACAAGTACAGATACAACATAATATAATGACATTCAAGGCGCTTCCAATGCTGAAGATGACATCTTTGTCTTCTAGTCTTGATACTTGTACTCCAGCTTGGATCTTCTTTGTCTTGACTTGTTTTGGAACCATTGTAGTATGCATGAGTTGCTTTAACTTCCCCCCTAATTCATGGCAAGCATATCATTATAAAGCCTTTTCTCATAGCTCCTTTTTGGCAAAGTTTCTGAATCAAGCTTCCCCCCAAACCAATAATCGATCTGAGCAGATATCTGAAACGTTGATGTATCTTGAAACATCTTCTAACATTGAGCATCAAAAGTGCACAGTGGAATTTAGTAGAAGTAACCGTCAACCACACCATCTAATACTGCTTCTATACTGTATCATGACATTTGGTCTTGGTGATTATCTGTTTGGGGGAACATGCAAGAGATCAGCAACAATTCTTCTCACACATGCAGAATACTTCACAAACCATACTAAGTAAAGTAGCATAAACTACTTCCCCCTAGAAGTTGACCTGATAGCATCAAAGTATCAAAGTACACGTATTCCCCCATGATGGTTTTGAACTCTCGGAAGCATCATTGACGTGTACGCCCATATACACGAGAAGTTCTTGTCATAAGCAACAATCTTGAAAAGTTATGAAAGACATTAAAGAACTTTGAAAGATTTGCTGAGACTCTGAAGTATCATTTGACGATCAATAGCTTTAAATATACGGGGGGGTGGGGTGGGGGGGGGGGGGGGGTTATTGAGTTTTACAGGGGTGGGTTAAATATGTGGTATTTGAATATTGGGGGGGAATTTGGGTAGTGTTATTGTTAGGTATGACAGAAAGGGGTCAACATTAAGAAGGACTTAGACGGGGATTTCTTATGGTAGGGTTCGACGTTATTTTATGTTAGATGGGGGCTGGATACGATGAATTACATATGATACGGTACCGTCAGAGTTGACTGATCACACAGCTGAACTCTGTCACATCATCCGCACACAACAATCGAATGCTCCAACCACACTCGGAGTCAATGTCGGCTAACTACGGAGTGTGTGCACCCTAGTGAATAAGGCCCCGCAGATCACTCACAATCTTCAGAGAATTCTGATAGCTGGTATAGAACAGATCCCCGAAACATGTAGTGAGAAATCGTACTGCGTAGATATCGAGACACTTCACTACGACACTAAGTGATTCGTAGTAGACACAGAGATCTGGTTGCAAAGAAAGCCTCTGATGAAGTGAACGCCCTATACACCTAAGTGCCTAGAAAATAAAGTAGTGGAGGACTCTATAACCACGACCTCTATAAATTCTTCACATCGCTTCTGGCGTGTATGACTCTGATACTACATAAGGTGTAAGCGACCTTGATCTCATGTATGTATGAGATATAAGCAGTCGTCACCGGCAACCTCCCCTTGACCGCTAGTACAATAATTCAAGTCTCAATCATACTGTAATGCCCACAGTATAGGCAAGTCATCCATCGATAGATTGGGTTTGAAGAAAAGGGGTAGAAAATAGAAGGAAGTCTCGATGATGAAATAAGTAGACGCCTTCGTGAAACCCACTTCAATCTCAAATAAGGGATACCAAATCAACTCCGTGATCACTTGACATTAAATCCAAATCCATAGCCGTTTGACGTTTTAGTGAATCTTATTCGGATCGTTTGTAGTGTTATGTATCATGATTGTTGTGTTGTTGTTTGTGAATGTCGTTAAACTAGACAAATGTTCTGTTTGAAATGTCCCGTCAACGATTCACATTTGTCTAATTAAACTTGTCGTGATAGCATTTTATTCCCGGCTCAATCCAACAACTTATACTCGGCACACACTATCAAAAAAATAGACTCGGCCCAATGATTATAACATAGCCCAAGTTCATCATACATTTCGCAGCCCATTAATTTTGATAGAAACTGGCCCACATTAAATCCACTACCCGGATCCAACTAAATGAATTAGGGGTATATATCACTCAATCCCTAATTTTTCTCACTTATAACCCTAATCATTTACACAAATGTGTGCAGTCAACCACACTTTTCCATCTCTCTCCAAAATGAAACAAATCCAATCTCCCCCATATCTTTATATCATAATCGCAACCATCATCTCTTATCATATAAATCGGGTAGCACAAAAACTCCTTAACCCAAGGTATACAAACAACTACCAACCACTTATAAACCCACGATTTGTTATCCAGGCACACGAATTGAAGTATAAACTCAGCTCGTCAACCTTTAAATATGCATATGATTCTCTAACTCGTCGAGGTTCTTGGGGTCAAGATCTTATAAAGGTCTCGGGTAGTTGTTTTGGTAGAATCGGAAACAAAGAAAAAATTATAACATATTTGTTATAAAATTTGTCTTTAATGTCGTATATTGAAAAGGGTTTTTAAGCCCTCACAGATCGATGATGATGATTTACTTTCGTGTTTGGTCTTGTTAGATCACGACAGTTGTGCCACAACCCGAAAAAAGTAAATCTGAGATCTTGTTTTATGTTTTAGAGTCTTGAATGATTGTGGAGATGGAGTTGTTGTTGTTTGATGTGACGATGAGGTAGGTAAAAGAGTCGGATTTATTGAAGTGTGTGTGATTGGTGACGAAGGCTGAGTGATTGAGGCGTATGATTGTTGTTGGTTGTTATAGTTGAGATTGTTGTTGTCTGTTGAAGTTGTTGTTGCGCTTTGTTTACTCTTTGAGTGTTGACCGGGTCAACTCGGTAAATACCGAGTTGACTCGGCTTAGGTTGTGGTATAACAAAACGCAATCAAACCCAAGGCAAAACGCAACCCGTTTGGGTCTTGGTTAAAACGCAAGTTGTCTTGTCTAGCAAAACGCAAGTTGTCATGTCTAGCAAAACGCAAGTTGTCAAGTCGCAGTTGACTTAGACAAAACGCAAAGAGTTCTAGACAAAACGCAACCTGCTGAAATTTTGGGCAGCATGTCGTTTAGGTGTGCTACGTAAAGGTCTTCAATCATCAAAACGCAACACCAAAATGCAATATGTACTTTTCCTCAAAAACAGGATCTGATTTTGACTTTTTGGTCAAAACGCAACCAAGAAAAGTATGAACCCAGATCTTATTTCCTTGACTTTTAAGCACCATAAAAAGATGTGACCAGATTGAGACAGTAACAAGCAACAATAACAACCTGTTGTTGACTTTTTAACAAAAAAAATGATGAACACAGTGACATGAATAGTATGTGAACAGTAACTGGATAGTGACATGAACAGTAACCGAAACATGAACAACAAACACATGATACATTACACCCCTGCAGCTCTGATGCCAATTGTTACCCATAAAGATTCACATAACAAGAGACATGATCCGGAGGTCGGGGAGGATTGAACAAATGTTTAGCCATATTATTTAGTGAGAGAAAGGGAAGATGTGTGTTTTCTAGAGAGAGAAACACACACCTTATTACAAGTGAAATGAATCCTCACCCCTCCATGGAAGTATGGAGGGGATATATATAGGTCTTGACTCTCTAAACTATCTTAACTAGACATTTTAGGTCCCTGTGAGTCTTACCTATTTATACTAATGTAATTCTGTATTAGCCGACATATTTTAAGGCTAACAATCTTCCCCCAATATGTGGGCATACAGAATTACTTACAATGTTCCTAACAAGTACAGATACAACATAATATAATGACATTCAAGGCGCTTCCAATGCTGAAGATGACGTCTTTGTCTTCTAGTCTTGATACTTGTACTCCAGCTTGGATCTTCTTTGTCTTGACTTGTTCTGGAACCATTGTAGTATGCATGAGTTGGATTAACTTCCCCCCAATTCATGCAGCATGTCTTTAAAAGCTTTCTTCATAGACTCCTTTTTGGCGAAGTTTCTGAATCAGCTTCCCCCCAAACCAACATCCGTATCTTGAGCAGATTCTGAAACGTTGATGTAGCTTGAACGATCTTCTAACATTGACATTTAAAGTGCACAGCGGAATTTAGTAGAAGAAACAGTCAACCACACCATCTAATACTGCTTCTATACTGTATCATGACATTCGGTCTTGATGATTATCCGTTTGGGGGAACATGCAAGAGATCAGCAACAATTCTTCTCACGCATGCAGAATACTTCACAAACCATACTAAGTGAAGTAGTATAAACTACTTCCCCCTGGAAGTTGACCTGATATGATAAACATCAAAGTATCAAAGTAACATGTTTCCCCCCATGATGGTTTCGAACTCTCGGAAGCATCATTGACGTTATGAAAGACATTGAAGAACTTTGAAAGATTTTGCTGAGACTGTGAAGTATCATTGACGTTTAGTAGCTTTAAATATCCCGTGAGAGTTGCTGATCAATCTCCCAAAACCCCAACATTACTACTCTCTGCAAACTTACCAAACCCTTTATTTCTATCGGCTATTGCTGTGATCTTGTTGAAGTAAACCCGACATACCAAATTTGAAAGTGAAGTAAAATTCCCTAAATTTGTTACTTAAGCTTGCACTGTTGTTGATTGATGAACGGTGCAGAAGAAAGCCTCTAAGTACTATAAGAAGTACAACACCTTTTGAAATTATCCACATCGGCTTTTGCGTATGACACTGAGTACTACAACGTAACTCCTTTAAGTGATAGTGACCAGGTCTTCAACCAACCACCCCGACTACTGGAAACTAGATAATTCAAGTCTCAATCATGGCTGTATACGTTCAAGCAAGTCATCAAACGATAGATTGGGTTTAAGGAAAGGGGTAGAAAATAGAAAGAAGTCTCGATGATGAAATAAGTAGACGCCTCCGTGAAACCCACTTCAAACTCAAATAAGGGATACCAAATAAACTCAGTGATCACTTGACATTAAAATCCGAATCCTTAGCCGTTTGACGTTTAAGTGAATCTTATTCGGATCGTTTTTAGTGTTATGTATCATGTTTGTTGTGTTGTTGTTCGAATGTCGTTAAACTAGAACGAATGTTATTTTGAATTGTCGTCAATGGATAAACATCGTCTAGTCCAACTTGACGCGATAGTATTTTTTATTTTATTATTTTATTTTTCCGGCTCAGTCCATTAATATTACATCTACATCGACAGCCCAATTAAAAAAAATCAGCCCATGTAACAAATTATATCCGGCCCATTCATAATAAAAATAGCCCAACACCAATGTAGCATTTGAAAATGTTCGGCCCAAAAAAATGCATAGACTCGGCTGGCCCATTGCTTCCTTGTTTTTCACTTGAGTATCAAAAGGCCCAATGCTTGTAATTTATATAACCGGTCCAAACCCTACCTTATATTTAGGTAGGTTTACACCCTATCTTTTGTCAAACCCTGATCACCTCTACCAAAAAAAAACGCAGTAAACACTGTTCCAAAAACAGAATCGAAGATGCTTCCAGGTGTTTTCATACCATTATATCACCATCAAAAAACATCAACAACGAATCATGATCCATTTCAGCCTATTTAAAGATAGTCACAAACGGCTTTCCCCTTTCATGCATCATTAAGACCTTCACATACACACAAACAAGTAAACTCACCCTTATGCTCAATATATTAAGTCTCCTACATACGAGAGACCCAATTTTCGTTCATGTTCAAATAGAAGACGATGGCTTCAAAATCATTCTATGGTTTCGGGTAGGTTTAAGAACTTGTTTGTTGTTTTATTTTCAATCGAAACAAGGATTGATTATAACAGTTTTGTTAATAATCATTCTTTATTTTCGTATATCAAATGGGTTAGCCCAACATGGATCTATGATGATTATTACTTTCATGTACTTGATCTTGATATGGTCTTGAATCATTTGAAAAACACGAGATAAATCTGAGATCATTTGTATATTTGATTCGAGTTGTGTGAGTTAGGAGATGAGATGAGATGAAGGGTTAGGTTCAGATTATGAGTTAGAATTGTTGGATTGATTGTGGAAGTTGAATGAGGCCGATGAAACTGAGGTTGAGGTAGTCGTTGTTAATTGGTAATGTTGTGGTGATGATATTGATTGTTGATGTTATTGGTTGTCTGCTTTTGTTGTTGGTTTATGTGATGAGTCTGTTTTTATATCTTTGTTCATTGCTGTTGGTTTAAACTTGGACTCATTTGAGATTGACCGGGTCAACTCGGTAATAACCGAGTTGACTCGGTTTGGGTCTTGCGTTTTTACCAAAACGCAACACCCAAACACAAAAACGCAAACCTAGTCTTTTTTGTTTGACTCAACAACACAACAGAGTAAAACGAGGCAGCATGTCTTTGTAACTTTCTTGTTTAAGGGTCTTCAATCGTCAAAACGCAATCAAATCTTGATAACCAAAACGCAATCTGTTGAGGCAAAACGCAATATGTACTTTTGTTTTTTTTTCTTCAAAACGCAACCAAGAAAAAAATTATGAACCCAGATCTGCTTTAAGCTATTAACTTGACTTTTAAGCATCAAGAAAAATTATAAACAACAACAACCATTTTCATGACCATCTTTCTCAAGAATAAATGAGAACAGTAACACTATTCATGAACAGTAAATGAACAGTAATATGAAATTGATGAAACAGTAATTGATTAGTGCGTGAACAGTACCGGAACATTAACAACAAACACATGATACAATACACCCATGGTTAGCTCTGGTACCAATTTTTACCTATAAAGATCCACATAACAAAAAACATGATCCGGAGGTCGGGGAGGATTGAACAAATGTTTAGCCATATTATTTAGTAAGAGAAAGGGAAGATGTGTGTTTTCTAGAGAGAGAAACACACACCTTATTACAAGTTAAATGAATCCTCACCCCTCCATGGAAGTATGGAGGGGATATATATAGGTCTTGACTCTCTAAACTATCTTAACTAGACATTTTAGGTCCCTGTGAGTCTTACCTATTTATACTAATGTAATTCTGTATTAGCCGACATATTTTAAGGCTGACAAAATCTTAACTCATTTAGTATAAAATTGGAAGTGTATAAATTATTAATGAGTTAAATTCTATTTCTCCCCCTTTTGTCGAATCTAAAAAGGTTGATCGTCGAGTTGTAGTAGAGAGAAAGAAATCGACGATTAAAGACTCCCCCTTGATGTATGCTCCCCCTTGTTCGGGGCACCAAGGGATCAATCTTACGATAGTTTGTTTGCTACATAACAAGGTTAGAAATACAAGTGCAAACCAACATAGCATGACAAATATCTTTCAAGTTAACACATTGTATGTAAATTAACAAAAGAAGAGTTTCATTCCACCAATAAGAAACTCATACATTAGCACAACCAACTAATACATTCATGCAAAATAAAACTAGAGCTAATACAAGATAAAGAGACATAATACTTCAGAGTCTTTAACTGATTCATGTTGGCATAAGAATGAATTTTTTTTAAACAATATGATGTCTTTGATTTCCATTATTAAGCCATTTGAAAAAGGTCTATGGTGGAGGTGGAAAATGGGTTATGAAGGCAGTGGTTAGAAGATACTCGAGATGAGAAAACATAAGTTTCATTTCATCTCGAAGGTTTAAGTAGAGGTTACGGTTGTGGACACAACAAATACAAGTTGATCCATGATAGTCATGATAGTTGTAGTAGAGTGGATTCCCAATGATAGGAGGTTGAGGTGGTGGTGGTAATGGTGAAGGTGGACATAAGAGATTTTCAAGAGGTGTGATTGGTGATAATGATAGAGTGATATCCAAAGAAGGAAGGTTTTGAAGTGGTGAAGGGTTTAAAGGTCTAGGAGGGACATCCAATATGTTCTCAAGCAAAGGGTTCAAAGGTTGAGGAGAGGTTGGTTCATTTAAGGATGGAGGTAAAATTTGAAGTTTTGATTGAAAAGAGATGGATGTATTATCTTGGCTTGAGGAGGTTTTATTTGTAGATGGAGTTTTGGATGGAGCATTTAGGGAGTTGGAGGGAAGAAGTGGTAGGAGGAGAAGGTGTAGTGGTGATTTGCATCACTAGAGATGTGAAAAAATAAGCTGTAAGGAGGGATTATGGTTAGTTTGATTTTCTTGGAAGGGTTTGAAGAAGAAGCATTTGTGGAATTCATGGTAGAGTTTGGTTGAGGAAGATGCAGATGAGAGAAATAAGAAGAGTTCATGATTTAAGGTGGAAGAAGTAGATTCAAGAGGTAAGGCATGGGGTTTGAAGTTTTAGATTCTAAAAAATGTTTATCAAAAAGTAGAAATCAGCTAGGCCTAGATGGGATAGTGGTCAACTGCATAGAAATTCAGGAGGTCACAGTGAAGAAATTTGTGACCTCTGACGACGATCCTATAAATACCCGGTGGTCCCAAATATATTGAGGGGCCACCCAGTATTTAAAGGGGCCGTTTTCTGGAGTGAGGGAATTTTTTCAGTTTTTCTGTAAAACCTATACAAAAACATTTTCCTATTTTTGCATTCAATTCTATTTAATCATGAATCATCTAAGCCATAACAATTCATACAGTAGGACTAAGCATCTCTAAATTCAATTTAGAAATGAAAACAGCAAAATTGACAAGTTCATAACCATGCATAATATATTGAACATAACCAAAGTGTATTAGGGTGCATGCAAGCATAAGTTTAGGATGATAAAATAAAATAATCATCCAAAGCAAGTGATGTTGCCCGTACTAAGTTTCTAGCAAATGGCATAAGATCAAATATCTAAGCATAGTAGATTATTAAATAGTATAGATAATAATGTCTTAAAGCAATTTTCCTCATTGCTCACTTCTTCATGTTCCTCCACAACCTTCTAATACTTTTTCCGATTGACCTTACTTCGCCATGATGCTCATCTCGTAGTTGTATTTGAAGAGTTATGGTTTCAGATAGAAGGGTTTTTTTAAGCTATGACTTTCGAGGAGGTTTTTGGGCAGGGGACTCTAGAAGACATTGTTTGATGAGGAAAAAGTGTTTTGAGGTAGATAGGAAGGATTGGAATGAGAAGATTCATCATCATTTTCATGCGTGGAATCATTTAATTGATGAGATAATGATGGATGATTTAGAGTGGAGGATGAGGAGCTAGCATTTAGCTTATGAGGTCTTTTCTTGCTACGATCCGCTCGTGTCTTTTGCTCGTAGTGAGGAGCAAGTAGATGCATGGCTCGATCATGTGAGAGATAACGATCAAAAGATAGCTCAGGAGAGACAGACACTATATGTTTGAATAACCTAGTCAAAAGCATACCATAAGGTAAGACCTCCTTAGGTTTGAATCGTGTCTTTTCCATTCTTTTGAGAATGAAAAATGCTAGGTTATAAGGAGTGGATGTCTCAATGCAATAGAGCATGTGACAAAGACAAGCGAAGACATGATCCCTATGTCCTCCTTGACAAATGGCGTTTTCCCAAATAATCTCAACCCATGGTTTCATATGAGTTTGAATCTCTCGGGTTAAAATTTCGTTTTCACTAACGACAATGGTTTTCTTGTTTTTAGTACGAGTCTCTTGACTTTGACGTGGATATTGAATAAGAGACTTAATGACTCTTGGAGATGGGGGTTTGATTTTATAAAGACCTCTACTTGGAACACTGACCGACAAATGGTCAAGGGACCACATTTCGGTGATAGAGGCATGACCTTTGAAAGGGATTTTTAGAATTTGACCGAATTCCTCAAGAGTGAGGAAAAAAGACTTATTTTGAATGACAAAATTAACAATGAATTGACCCTCAGGTTTTTTAAGTAAAAGTGAGTTGACAGTAGAACTCAAGAACAAAGCGAGGTATAATTTGTTCGTTAATATCTAACAAACAATCAAACCCGATTGATTCAAACTTAGCTTGAATATGACTCATATTTTCGAAGTTTGGACTTACAATCCTCCCATCATGAAAGTGTCGTTTTTCAAGATTGGCCATTATATTTAGTAAGGGTTGATTAAATTCATTTGATATTTGGGGTATGTAGTTTTGTGTTTTTTGATGATCAAGACCGGTAGCTCGAGGCATTGTTACCTAGAAAGATATAAGCAAGATCATATTTTAGTCGCTTTTACATGTATTGATGTTTTGAGTTTGTGCCTAGTGTGTGCCTATATGCAAACAATGTGGAGTAACGATTAACTCGACCTATATATAAGATCTTAGAGTTAACCCAAAACGCTCCCTTATTTGATTTTCTCAACCAAAACAAGTCATAAAAATTCATATGTGAATTATGTATCTTGAAGATTTGTTTTTGAGATCATTTGGCATGTGTTTTGAAAACGTTTTTAGGTTGTTGTGACTATGATAACAACACAATTTTTTGTGTTCCAACATGAGTGATTTTGAAAATATATTAGGATTTTGGTTCAAATTAATTTTCGTTTAATCTTAATAATGTATGCAAATCATATGTCTAGGAAGGCAGAATTAATATAATACATTATATCCTAAGGTTTTACTCTTAAAAATTGCCAAAGTAGAAAGGAAAAATTGAAAATCCCAATTTCAATTTTTGGTGTTCATATGAAACCCTAGACTCATTAAAAGGAAAAAGATGAAATTGTCTTACTATTACTGATCTTTTGTGATATTTGGAATGATTAGAGGTTAAATTGCATAAATTGTCCTAAGTTTGGCCAAATTGCATGTTTCGTCCCAAACGTTACGAAAGTGCAAGGATTGTCCCTGTGGGAAACCTTTGGTGCAAGTATCGTCCCTGCACACCAAAGGTTTGCCCAGAGGTTTCCCCACAGGGACGATACTTGCACCAAAGGCGTTTCCCATAGGACGTATCTTGCACCAAAAGTTGACCACAGGGACGTTCCTTGCATATCCGTTACGTTGGGATGAAACATGCAATTTGGCCAAACTATAAGGACTATTTATGCAATTTACTCGAATGATTATTAGTATTGATTTGATCTTCAATTGAATTTTTAATGGTTGATATTGAGTTTTGGTGGGTTTTGGTTCGAGTTCATCAATGGCAGCAGGTAAAGGGGTGTTTGTTTTTCAGTTTTGAAAATTTTTGGTTAAGCGTCCCATTTTGTGTCTTGCTGATGGCGGTTCTGTATTTACCTGGTGGTCCCAAATATATTGGGGGCCGCCTTCAGGAAATGATTTTGAACTTAATTTTGACAAAGATTTTGCGAAGACGAGTGACGTTTTAATTTGCATTTCGTGAATTAAACATGCTTAAAGTACTTCAGATGAAGCATTTAAGTTGTCACGACACAAAATGGAACACGGACTAGAATTGAGACACGAAGAATAGAAGCGGAGTATATGATTTAGGAATGTTTTCATATATTCCTAAACTAAGACGTAGATAGTTAAACGATTCACGTTTAAGGGGTTTAGTAAGAATATCAGTGATGTTGTCGGCGGACAACACTTTTTCGATTGAGATATGTCCTTTTTGAACATTATCACGAAGAAAGTGGTGACATATTTTGATGTGTTAGGTAAGAGAGTTTTGCATTGGGTTTTTGCTATGGTCAATCACGCCTTTGTTGTCGCACATGATGGGAACATCATTGAGTCATATGTCGTAGTCGATGAGAGCTTGTTTCATCCATAGTGCTTGTTAACATGCCTTTTTGGGGCTTACGTATTCGGCTTCAGTAGTGGATATAGCAAGGGCAGTTTGTTTCTTCGAGAACCAAGATGTCAAACAACATCCCATGAACGTATAAATACCGCTAGTGCTCTTTCGGTCCACATAATCTCCCGCATGATCAGAGTCGGCATATACTACGGTTTCTATGTCAGTCCCCTTAGGATACCATAATCCTAAGTGCGTAGTGCCTTTAATGTATCGGAAGATACGCTTAACCGCTTCAAGGTGAGAGGTTTTGGGAGCCTCTTGAAAGCGGGCACAAAGGCAGACACTAAACATGATATCGGGCCTACTTGCCGTTAGGTATAATAGACTACCTATCATGCCTCGATACTTGGTACTATCTACCGACTCACACTCTTCATCTTTCGTGAGTTTAGTATCGGAGGACATGGGGGTTTTCATTGGTTTAGAATCTTCTAGACCAAATTTCTTAAGCATTTCTTTAATATACTTAGATTGATTAAAGAATATATCGTCTTCCATTTGTTTAATTTGTAATCCAAGGAAGAAGTTAAGTTCACCCATCATGCTCATCTCGAACTCGTCATGCATGATTTTGGCAAATTCATCACACATGTCTTGATAAGTCGAACCAAATATAATGTCATCGACATATATTTGAACAATGATGAGATTTGAACTTTTCTTCTTAGTAAAAAGAGTGTTATCTACCATTCCTATTTTATATTCATGTTTAATAAGAAAAGCTTTTAATCTATCATACCAAGCTTTGGGTGCTTGTTTAAGACCATATAAAGCTTTCTTTAATTTATAAACATGATCCAGTTTTTCAAAATCAATGAATCCCGGAGGTTGTGCCATGTATACCTCCTCATTGATAAAACCGTTCAGGAATGCACTTTTTACATCCATTTGGAATAATTTAAAATCTAAGGCGCAAGCATAGGCTAATAATATCCTAATAGATTCAAGTCTAGCAACCGGGGCATAAGTTTCATCATAATCGATGCCCTCTTGTTGGTTGTAGCCTTGAGCAACTAACCTAGCCTTATTTCGAGAAACAATACCGTTCTCGTCTAACTTATTCCTAAACACCCACTTAGTTCCTATAATTGTCATATTCTTAGATTGTGGAACTAACTCCCAAACGTCGTTAGCAATGAATTGATTTAATTCTTCTTGCATGGTGACTATCCAACTTTCATCTCCTAAGGCTTCATTCACATTCTTAGGTTCTATAGTTGATATAAAACAAAAGAAGTTACTTTGGTTTTGGGCTTGAGACCTAAGGGTTCGTTGGTTAAGGTTTCCTATAACATTTTCTAAGGGATGGTTCCTAGATTCCTTAATATTGACTATTTTGTCAATCTCTAATGTTTCCCTAATAGCTTCTTCTTCATCTAAGTCATCATCCACCAAGGGTGATGTCTTAGAGGGTGGAGGAGTTTCATCGAATGTCACGTTGAGTGATTCTTCGATTTTCCTAGTGTGTTTATTAAGAATTATATAGGCTTTACTATTTTGGGAGTAACCTAAAAGGACACCTTCGTATGACTTTGGGTCAAACTTGGTAAGGTAGTCTTTGGTGTTTAAAATGAAGCACTTGCTTCCAAACGCTCTAAAATAGTCAAGAGTAGGTTTCTTACCTCTCAAGATTTCATAAGGTGTTTTTCCTAGGATGGCTCTAATTAGGATTCGGTTGAGAATGTATGTTAAAGTATCTATGGCGTTACACCAAAACTTTTGTGGTAACGATTGCTCGTTCAACATGGTTCTACTCATTTCCTAAAGTGTCCTATTTTTCCTTTCAACCTTACCATTTGATTGAGGAGTGCGTGGAGCCGAGAAGTTATGAGTAATACCATTGGCATTACAAAACTCTCTAAATTGCACTTTATTATCAAATTCTCTACCATGGTCGGTTCTTATTGACACTATTGTACATCCTAATTGGTTATGGATTTTCTTACTAAATATTTTGAATTGATCGAAAGCTTTGGTTTTATTCTTAAGGAATCTAGTCCAAGTGTACCTAGAGTAGTCATCTACTATGACTAAGGTGTAGCGATTTCCTCCGTAACTCCGTATGGTGGACGGACCAAAAAGATCCATGTAGAGAAGTTCTAAGCATCTAGTCGTTAAGGCTATGTTCTTAGCTTTGTGACTAACGCGAGCTTGTTTACTAATTTTGCAAGCATCACAAAAGTGTTGATCAAACTTGAGCTTAGGTAAGTTTCTGACTAATTCCTTAGAAGATAACGATTGAATGAGATGCATATTAGCGTGACCTAATCTCCTATGCCACAATGTGGAGTTTTCATCAATCGTTGTAAGACATATTTTGTCCTTTGGCTTATTTCCTAATTTCATCACATACAAGCCTTTCTTCCTAATACCTCTACCTATGACTTTACCATCCTTAGTGATTTCACTATCATGTTCAGAGAAAGTTACTCTACACTTATTATCACATATTTGTCCTATACTTAGCAAGTTAAATCCTAAATTATCAACATGTTCTACATTATCTATTTTGAGAGAGTCATTAGAAATCGTACCTTTTCCAATGATGTTACCGCTAAGATTACTACCAAAAATTACGTTACCTCCATTATATGCCTTGTAAGTGGAGAAGAGCTTTCGGTTGCCCGTCATGTGTTTAGAGCATCCACTATCCTTGATCCATTCATCGGGCTCCAAGTCGATTCCAAGGCATATCTATTTATATAAGACAATAACTCAAACATTTGGTCCCCAATATCTCATGGGTCCAAAGTTGTTAGTGCCAAACATCCCTTGCATTTGATGCAATTGGTTGGGATGTGAGAATGGAAGAAACATTTCCCAAGGCATGTAGCTTTGACGTGGAAAGTTGTTCCAACTTACGTGAAAGCCATGAGGTTGGTTTTGTCGACCAACATGTCTTTTTGGTTGCGGTGTTTTAGGACGAGAATAATTATTATTGACTCTTCTAGGAGGTGGAGTTTTTGATCTAAAATTGGTTTTTGAAAATCCAACTCCGGGCTTTGTCAATGGTTTATAAAATTGTTTGACTTCGTTGTCACTAGCCACATGAATTTTGACTTTGTTTACAATTATGTGTTTTGGTCTAGGACCCAAAATAGATTTTTGAAAAGACACACTTTTCTCAGAACCAGGCGTTGCTGGTGGCGGTCCCATATTTATTTTGGGGGCCGCCTGAACATTAAGGGGGTCGCCCATAATTATGGGACCTCCATCAGAAGACGTCTTTTTATGAGCTTTTACAAATTTTATTTCTTTAGTTCCACTAGATGACGCTTCAAATGAATTAAACCCCAAACCTATTTATCACCGGAGGGTTTTTGATTATTTAACATTTCATTCAAGCAATGTGTACTCTTTTTAAATTTGTTTAATCTAGTAGATTCTTCTTTGAGCTTTTCATTTTCAATTTTAAGTGTATGACATTTTGCACAATCGTGATCAACTCTCTTGTTTTTCTCGAGTATGGATAATTTATCTTTTAATTCTCTAAGCTCATTTTCTAGACTATTTCTAATAGATTTTAACCTTTTGTTCTTAGTGATTATCTTTAAACTCATTTTGCATAATTTATCATATTTATTGTCTAAAGCTAAATCATCAATTGATGAGTTTTCATCACTAAAGTAAGAAGATTCGAAACATACCTCATTTGGTGCTTGAGCTACAAGACATGTCTTGTCTTGGATCTTTTCATCATCTTCTTCACCACTATCGCTTCAAGAACCTCCAACAAATGCTCTTTGGCTCTTGTCTCTCGGTGGCTTTGGACATTCTCCAATAAGATGATTTGGATCTCCGCATCTAAAGCACTTCCTTTCACTTTTCCCATTTTTTTCGTCTCAGCCTTTTTGAAAGGTCTTTTTGTCATTCTGAGGTTGTCTTACGAATCTACCTCTTCTCTTAAAGAACTTCTTGAAGTCTCTTACCGCTATGGCGTACTCTTCGTCTTCACTACCGAAAGTCTAACACTCTTCATCACTAGATTCTTTCTTAGCCTTTAAAGCAAGAGATTTCATTTCAACTTTTGCTTTGACTATTTTAGAATCTTTCTTGATGATCATCTCATGGACTTTGAGGTTACCAATAAGCTCATCAAGAGATAGTGATGTTAAGTCTTTTGATTCTTGAATCACCATGACCTTTGCTTTTCATTTGTGATGTAGAGCCCTAAGAAACTTCCTTACGTAGTTCTTACTAGAGTAATCTTCATCAAGAGCTTTAAGACTAGTAATAATAGTATTAAATCTAGCAAAAGCATTATCTATCGATTCGTCTTCGGAAATGACGAATTGTTCATATTGTTGAACCAAAAGGTCGATCTTATTATCTTTGACTTGGCTATTACCTTGATAGGTGATTAACAAAGTTTTCCAAATTTCTTTTGTCGTATTACACATGAAAATTCGTTCATATTCTTTTCTAGGCAAAGCATTGTAAATAACCATTTTGGCTTCATTATTTTTCGCAAGCCTTCTTTTAAGATCATCACTTTGTTTTTCAAAAGGGACAACCTCGTCGAATTTGGTTTCCGGATTTTGAATAATGGGTTGAAAATCACCATTGGTAATAACATGCCAAAGATCTAGATCTTTTGATTTAACATATGTCTCGAATCTATTTTTCCAATAAATAAAACTATCACTTTCAAAGAGTGGTGGTCTTTGCATGGATTGCCCTTCTAGATATTTGTCGGAATCCATAGATCGATCCAAGCTTTAAAATACAATATATTTTAAAAATCTTGAGTGACCTTGCTCCTGATACTAATTGTGGAAACTATAAGGGGGGTTGAATAGTTTACACGTTTGTTTTGCGTTTTAAAAGTTTACTTTCAAAAATGTATAGATCTGAGTTATATGTTTAATCAAATCACAATATGAACAAGCAATAACTATTTAAACTAAAGCACAATAACAACAATTACATATGTTAAAGGATAAGGAAATAATACACACAAAACAAGACACCAAGATTTTAGGTGGTTCGGGCTTACAATGCAACTCTTGCCCTAGATCCACTCACTGAGTATACCGACTCGAGATTTCACTATGTCCAACCAAGCTCCCTTTAGGCGTGAGTAAATCGTTTACACCTCGCTTTCGTTATTGTTCCGACTATCTAAGCTAAATGTCGAGTCCTAATCTTAGCTAGAACCAATCTACCACTTCACAATCACCCTATCACAAGATATACACTATCGGATTTACACAATATGCCGAATCACAAACTCACAAGATTAAGACAATAGAGGTTTGGTGTATTAGATAGAAAGTGGAGTGATCACTATTTAACACTTCGCTTCTTGAGATTACGAGTGTTTCTTCATCTTGAATTGAATGAGAGGGGAGAGATGAGAAGAAGAGATTAGATCACTTGAAACAAGATCTAAGTACGTTAGTGATCAAGAGTTTTAGTGAGAGAAAGAAGGTTTAGAAAGAGAAAGAAAAGACTAAAAAATTTCGTGCTGAGAGGAATCATTTTTCTACTGGGAATGGGCTAGTATTTATAGGCAGGGAATCCCAATGGCTATCTGGGGGCAGTCCTGGAGGTCCCTTATATATAAGGGGGCCGCCATGCCTATAAGGGGGCTGCCGCCTAGACTCGGCTCTCTTTTTTATCCTTTTGTGGGGAAGGTTGTATCTGGTGTAGAAGCTTCCGTTTTGGGGGGGGGAAATTTGACTTTCAAATTTGAATTTCAAATTTTAAGTTTTTAATAAAACTTTTTATTTTAATTAGAAAATATTTTGTAAATGTATTTTTGAGAAAATACTTTTGTAGAATTAAAAGTGAGGATTAAGAGAAAAATATTTTCTTGATCACTAATAATGCTTAATTATTTTGTTTGTCCATACCTTAAGTGATCACTAATCTTAGAAATGAAATTTTACATTTAATAATTTGTAAACGTTTATTTTTATTGTAAACGTTTTTACATTTTGTTATTATCAAAATGTTGAGATGCCAAAAAATATAAATAACGTTTTTGAGCATTATTTGTATTAACATCTTCTTCATCACTGGTTAGATAATATATACCTACAAATTGCAAGCAATTTTGAATTAAAACAAACTATCCATTTAATAGCATACAACTGATAAGCATTGATATTTGAAATCTACCGTCATCAAACACAAATAAATCGTCCATAGTCACTAATGGTCATGTGCAACATCAGTCCTAGCTTTCTTTAACCGCTTACATATTTCACTTGTGGGGTGACAAAATGCAGGGTTGTTTTCTTCGATGAGCTCATAATCATTGTCATCAAAAACCATTATTTTTAGTGATCTTTGAAAGCAGAAGTTAGAGAGACAAAAAGGCCATCAATAATTTATATGTAATAAACGGAAAACAAAATGTACCTTTTCTTCCTTCTCTTCTTTTGCTTCTCATCATCGATGTCTAATATATCCTCTTCATCGTCATCAAGATCATTCACTATAAAACCACGAGAGAAAGGACAATAAGCCACATTGGTTTAAAAAATATTGTTTCAATGTAAAGAATTCCTTTATTAGAATAGGTACTATAGTCCTAAATTGTGTTGACTTTAAAAGCTAAAGTTTTGTTCGATGGCCATTTGTCTAAGCTGGTTGTAACTCTTAACTGATCTATTGATCCTCATTGATTTTTGCAGACGCTTAAACAGAACATCAGGTTCACAAAGACTAAAAAACATAACCCGCTTTAATTGAGACACCTAAGCTATAAAGATTCAACTTCATATGATGCCCAAATAGTATGTTACATCTTTGCTATATATTATGGTATGATCAAAAGTCCACAACCACAGTTAAATACAATAATCACAATTAGAGAATGCAGATATCAAGGGTTCACATGATAATTGGCTAATAAGTGCTAATATGAATGACACATGTTGACCCAATAACGAAACGAAACCACTAACGGCATATGAGACAATGGGTGATCATCATTTTCAATTTACTTTTCATTTCTATAGCATAATACATTAAGAGATAGCATGTTTTTGTTGTCTGTTGTTCAACGTATAAATTTTGTATAAGAGGGGGTGTTTGGTTAAGTTTTAGAGACTGCTTTCACGAAAAGTCAAAGGAGTAGGAGTCATGAAAGGCTAAAAGTGTGACAAAAATGAAGGTGGTGGCACAGGAGGAAGTCGTGCATAAAATAGTTTAATAAAAGTTCAGATTGTATAGAATTAGAAGAGAATTTAAACATACTTAATAGTAGTATACAAAAATTTTGTTACCTGTTGCTAATTCACCACCACATCTTTCCATCTGACATTAACGGTTTCCTTTTTTCTTATGCCTTGTCATTCTCTTCTGCCAAGTAACTATTTATCCGCTATTGAGCTCAACTAAACGCCTCTACAGATTAGTCATACAATTCTATAACACACAATGATATAAGACCAGAACATTCCACCAGAGCAAGCAAAAAACCAAACAATTCATAAACCTAACAAATATATAAGTATAACTTCCTAAATTTTTAAATCCAAAAGTAACAAATAAATTTTACAAACAAAATCTAGAACAAATGACGTGCATAGAAATCAGAAGTAAACAACGTATTAGAAAGTTTAATTGGATCGTATTTACCTCTTTCAGCTCGCTGAAATACTGTTTAGGCGTGTCAGTTGCATATTCATCACGCTTAAAGATAACTACTAAATGTACGCCTAGGATTTTGTTGTCGTCACCCACGTCGAAATATAAAACAGTGTATTTGAACACATGTGAAAACACTAAAACCCTAGGCACATTCTCGGTATCATTCCTAGCGCCAAGTAAGAAGCCTGCGATATAACGAATGCACCTTTGTCCTGGTGTACGTACTTCGTCGGCTTCAAACACGACGCTAGGAATGATCGGGAGTGACGTGTGTCATCTATTTGGCTCACATAGAAGTGTTAGCTAGCGGTATATCGCGGCTGCGTACAACAAAGGTAGCCTAGCCAAGCAATATTCAACTTCGGTTCATCACTTCCTTCTAAACTAATAGCTAACCAAACTAATTTTATATATATACAATCTGGAAGAGCACGACCCATGGGAATTTTATATTAAAAACCTCACATGTGTCCTTCTCTATCAGATCTATCTCTCCACCTCTCTTACTTTCTCTGTATTATTGATACATGACAGATAACCGGTCTACGAACCGTTTTATATTGTATACACGCATTTCTGAATTACGAATGAACGTGAATGTTATTTTGCATAAATAGTGGCTCAGACCAAACCCCTTATGGCTGCATACTGCAGAGGTGGCCTAGCCAAGAGTTAGTTTGTTTTTGGTCATCAGTGCCTTTATAAAATAGTTGCTAAGCCTCTGGATAGCAGAATAAGGGTGTTGTCACTCTCACGTGTATTGATTCAGAGGTTTTCTTCTATACGTGAACGCACATGAGAATCAAAAACCCTTATGGCATTCCCAAAAGCAAAACCGTTCCAAACATAACCACGACGCTATATACATCAATTGGGCTCCTTTTGCATTTAATATTAAAAACCCCGTCTAGCGCATTTAAATATATTAAAAACCCGCTGCAGCATAGCCTGACCCGGCCGGCCATTTTGTTTCAGTCTCTCTTCTCCAAGCGACAATGTTTATTCATTTATATAAAAAGCAATATCGTACGGCAAACCCGCCATGGCTGCAAATGTAAGTATTTGTCGCGCCAAGATACGGATAAGCTCAAATATAACAGCAACACCATCAATAGCAACAAAATCAATCCATAAATTAAAGGATTTACAAACGGATGGCTAAATAGTGGGGGTGAACCGGGTCTGTTTGGGTCGATCACGGGTGTTGTGAACTGTAGCTTACGAAGTCACCCACCATACCAACCGTATATGAGCCACAGACAGCCTACAAAACCCAAAACCGGTATTAACAAAACAGGGTTTGGTCGGGTTATCAATTTTAAATGCCATGGATCAGGGCTGGATTGGGTTTTTAATATAAAATTCCCATGGATCGGGGCTGGATCAGTTTTTTATTATCTTAAATGTGACGATGCTCTCAATATCACCACAATTCTCATGAAATATAGGTCACAATTCTCATGAAACCCGGGTAAATGAGACTTCGAGCCGCCATGGCTGCAAACACATTCTCGTGTTGCCCCGCCAAGATACGGCTCAATTTCATCCTATTGGCTTGTTTTACAACCTATGACTATAAATTTTATTAAAGAGCAGCCGTGAGCGTATCACCATCGTCACGCACCCGTCACTATCGTCGCGCGCCATGGATAGCGGCAACGAAAGGAGCGGTGGCATCGAAGGAGCATAAGCCGAAAGTAAAAGCAAGTCAGAACCATACATTGTGATTCTAAGTAGTAACAACAAGATTTGGCAACACATTTAAGTCGTGTGGAGTGTGGGGTTTCATTTGCTTTTATATTCTCTCTTTTATCATCAAAACCCTCCAATGAGCCATACAGAATGAACATAAGCCCAAATTTCCAAATATCCAATCCATAAAAACACAAATAGGATCAAACCCTAATCTTGATTTACAATAAAAATCAAAACCTTAAAAAATTTAGAAAACTATACCTACATATGGTAAACATACTCCTTTTTCCCACTGCATCTTCCAGCTCATCATCTTTCATATTTCCTGTTACAAATGAATAAACCCATATGAACCAAATAAATTAGAACACCATTTATGCCTAAAAATGCAATAAGCAGTTTAGCAGTACTATAATTAGCATTCTAATTCAAGATCTCTAGTTACCCTAATAAAACATTAACTACATAAATAAACCATCAAATCAATAAGATCAACTGAAACCTTAAAAAAACACACATAGAGAAACACAAACCTTGTTTTAAGGAGTGCTTAGCAAGTAATTCTTCTCCGAAGGTACAAAACAGAAAAACCAAACAAATGTAAATCTCCACCTTGCAAAGAAAAATAACAAAAGCAGCAATTAAGCCAAGAAGACAAATCAAACTCGTGGTGAGTTTGATGTCTTGACAATCGCAAATTCGTGGTTGCAATTTTGTTGTTGTGTTTGCAATTAGATCTTGAATCTCGTGGGAATAATTTTTTTTTTGATATGGTAAGTTTGATGTCCAGATCCGTATAGGGAATAGATGAGTCATGGAAGCTTTGTAAATTGAAAGACACGTGGGAGTGAGAGAGAGAGAAGTATAAATGTAGGAGTGGGAGAGAGTAGGTGGCGTTATTAATCAAAAAGAAAAAAAACAGGTGACCCACCGAAACCGGCCGGAACCCGCCGAAAGCAGTCGGGTCGGACCCGGGTTCTGCCAAAACATTTAAAGCAGTGCCTCGGGAGAATAATCCTGCTCTTTAGTATAAAAGGTACAATTGATCTTGAATTTAAGAAACCTGTACGAATGAAGAAGAACACATTAATTGGTAAAATCAAGGTTGTCGCGAGTAAACTTGTAATTAAGATCGTATGATTCTACGTGCTCACTAGCTAAAATCGTGTAGTTCGTCATAGGATCGTATGTGGGGTTAGGATCATAAGTAAGATCGTTGGATAGAACGTAAGATCGTTAGACGACCCGAGATTACCTAAGCCCACATCTATTTTATTTTTTCTATCTTTTAGCCCATCAATTCTTGCTTAAGCTCAAAAATATAAGTAAGAAGTTTTTACGCATTGTTTTCTTATTAAATTATGCATACTTTGCTCCAAATCATAATTTCAAGAAATAATATATTAAATTCTTCTTCTCAATCACTTGAATCAAAGATCCTGTTATATTATAGCATACTTGATACTTTTGTTCTTGATATTTTAAAATTTTAGATTGTAGTATACTTATTTACATGATAATGTTACTTATAATTAGACTGATTATGTTACCAAAATCATTATTGTATGAAATATTCGCTTACATGTGTCTATTTTCGATAAATGCGCAACGCCATAAAATAGATTGATTAGTGGTGGTTTATGTATGAAACTATGAATCTTTTGATATTACGTTTTATATGTTTTGAAATGTGTATGACTCATGTTATGTAATCTTATTCTTTTAAATCGTTAATGTCATGATTGAAACTTAAATATTTTTTTGTATTTTATTTACTTTGGTATTTCAAATTTGAACTTTGACATTTTCAAGAGGATATTATATGAATTTAGCTTTGATGTTGAGTAGAAATGCAAAATAGTTTGACTCGTTTATCCTCTGTTTACAAAACGTGACAAATTGGTAGGATCTTACGATCTCGATCCGATATTACGATCTCGATCTTTCAAAGACAAAAACAATCTCAAGTGAGATCTCGGTCTTGATAGCCTTGGGTAAAATTAATTCAATTCACACATAAAGATTAAAAACGTATATGTGAAAGTAACCGTCAACTTGGAGAAATCATCAAACATATAATTGTTACCAATCAGAGATTGTTTACATCAATCGGAAAGTTCGAGATGGTCGTCGATTATCAAGTTGTTAAGGTATGTATGGTTTAGGGAAGAAAGGCGTGAGGAATAGTATATATGTGTGTGTTAAGATTGTATAAGATCATTCTCAGGTAAATCAATGGCGGTTTTTCATTCTAAGGTTTAGATTTAAGGTTTGGATTGAGAATCTACATTCAGTATTAGGATTGATACTTAGGTCTCTAGAAATTTAAGACGAGACATAAATTTAACCATTTCTAAGAAAGGACTACTAAATAACCATTTTGAAGACACGATTTAGGTCTAAAATCGGTTTGTGTTTAGGTATTGGTTTTGAGTGTGGTAATGAGTTGAAGTCGTAACATTTATTGCAGATTTGGATTTTCCTCATGATGGTCAATGGTGGTTATGATTGAAAGAGGCCGGTATTACATTGATCTACATTATTGTTTTCGTCATGTTTATATTTGTATTATATAGTAGTATAGATTTACATTTGGGCCCTTTACATTTCATTTTAAATAACCAAAATTACTCGCTCTTTGGGTTCGATACCCGGACTTACTAAAGATAGACTAAACACGACCGGGTACACTTAGATGATGAAGTGATGGTGTGTCTTCGTAATAAGTATGGTCCTTACAAGATTTTGCTCAAGATTAATGATATTGCTTATGTGGTAGACTTGCCTAATGCCCATGAGTATTTCCAAGACATTTAATGTGTCCAACATTTATGAGTATTACCCTGTGGTTGAAGTTGATGGTGATAACTCGATGTCGAGTTCTCTAAAGGTGAGTGAGAATTACGAGGACAAGATAGAGTAATTAGCCAATAATTATATAGAGCGATTGGATCATGGCAAGCGGGCTGGAATCAAGAATATGTGAGTTGTGCCTTTGGCATAGACCTTAAGACTTATGCTTAAGTAATAATTTTAGCTCGCAAACCAATTGGGCTAGGATATCCTTGGGTATGTGAGTTTCCTTACCAATCTAGAGGTTGTGGTTTTAAGTATCGCTGAAAGCATGTGTGAAATATATTGTGAAATATGTGATATAGGCTGTGAAAAAAATTGCCTTTTTAAAAATAATAATAATAACAATAATTTTAGCTCGCAAGAATTTCTATCATGATCTATGATCAGGTCCGAAATATTAAACTTTTTTTTTTTAGAAAAGTTTAAGGGTTCTTCACGTTTTTTAATTCACATGTGACTTTTTCTCAAAATTACTTGCTCTATAAATACGAGACTTGTGAGTATTGTTTTACATTATTCAATTATCAATTGAGGAAGGTTATTTTGCATACTCTCACTTCTTTGGATACCAGGGGACTGATCCTCACCTTCCATCTAAAAACAATCAAGGGCCATGATTAAAAATCATTTTTTTAATTAAAAATATATAAATAAGGCGGAGAGGCATTTTTGTCAATTCAAAACACACAACTACCACCTACAACTAATAATTAAGACACGTAACACACTTACTCACCCCACGATTATGCTTATTTTCATTTTTTCTCCTCAGGCACAAAAACAAAAAACCCATATACTCTAGCAATCATGAAAATGAACCTTTTGATCTATAAAATCGATCAAACGAATCAAAACAACACTTTAAATCATGATGAATTTGAAAATGATCCAATTTGATCTTCGATTCAAACTCTAATTCAAGGTATTGTTTATGCTTAAAACTTCTGATATTTTCTCTTTTATTTTTAGTTTCGTGAAATTAATTATGTATGTATTTCAATTGCGGTTTAGTTGATGTTTTTTTAACCGAATGACGACCGGTGATTGATGTGTTTTTAACTAAAGGTTAAAGATTATTTCTAGAAAGTGATGATCATGCTTGTTTAATCATGATTTAGTAAACATGTGTTTGGTTGGTGGTTCTCATGAATTTTTGTAAATCTGATTGTGTTTAGTTTACTACTGTTATGGTATAACATGTGAATGATGTGTACATGTTAAAGGATAGATGGTTATAGATAGGATTAATTGACAAATTAAGATTGTTTGTGATCTAAAAAGTAGCCATTTTTAAGAGGTATGTTTCTTATTGATGACGAAGCCGTAATTGTAATAAGTCATTGGTTGTCGTTGTTAGGGTGTTTGTATGTTGACATTTTCATGTCTGATTTGATATTGTTCAATTGTCATATTGATGATGGTTCGAGTTAGATGTTCGAGTGTTATTTCATGTTGTTTGGGTGTCACCGTGTAGTTGTTTCGAGTGACATTCGCTATTGTTCTAGATGTTAAATATGTTTGTTCGAGCATGAATTTGCTATTATTTATGATGTTTATTTGTTGTTGTCACAACGTCCAATATCTAGCGTTCAAGTTCAATTTTCGTGTCACATCACATTTGATTATTAGCAGAACGCATGTGATAAATTATATTTTAGATAAGTGTTCTTTTTTATGTAATATCACATATGATTATGCATACAATTAGATATTTCTACAATATATCTTATATGATATTCTAAGTAGTTGTTCACATACTTCACCATTCAGCCACAAGTGATAATTTTACTAAATTAGATTTTTTGATGCAATACGAGCAAAGTCTCATGTATCTAAAAATGCGACTACTTCAAAGGTGTTAAGAAATGGTTGCTAGCATAACCGAGAATACGATGTTGGTGCAACGTATGAGTTAAAGTACCCAAACCTTGCTTGAGGTATATCTTTAGATTGTGTCATATTATATTTGACTATGAGGCTTATGAATTGTTTTGAGTGCCATATCAAATGTGATTTTTAGGGTTGTTTGCTATTTTTATTGAAATATCACATGTGACTATTAGGCTTATATATTATTTTCAGCGTCATATGACATGCAATTATTATGCTTATATAGGTTTTTCATAATTTATCTATGTATAAAATGCAGTATGTGTGGAATTTGAAACTCCATGAGCATCTAAAGTACCTAGCTATGAAGAGAGAAAATCCAACAATAATGAAGATCATACGAGCGACAAAAGGAATTTTGATGACTTTCCTTTTTGCATGATGCTTCACATGGAAATTTACATGGGAAAGTTGTGATGAAATGAGACTTGAAATGGAATCACAAAAACAATTCATTCAATCGATAAAGAACTAAAGTGAAGTTTGGAACAAATGTGTGGATGCATGATACATAACCATTCAATCGATAAAGAACAAGTTATGACAACAAGTTTGCACATGAATATGTAGAAGATTCGAGCTAATAGATTGTTCTTTATGCAATCAAGAGAACGAAAAAAGAACTACATCAACAACATGGGTTGTCTTGTCATAGTTGTTGTGATTAATTTTTGTTACTAGTTAGTCATGCAAATTTTAGAACATTTTGGAATTTTTAGCATATCTGTGATGAAACGTATGGAATATGTTTGCTGGTATTTGGTTAATGAGAAGTTAGCTTGGTTATTTATACATTTAAAGATTGTTGAAATTTATACTAAAAATGTATTATGTATTTTTGTTTTGTTACATAATATGTTTTGAGTATTACAAGATGTTAGTACAATATTCTAGTATATCACATGTGATTTTTGACTACTTATTAATAACATGAAAATTACCTAATAATCACATATGATTTTTGAGTAGCGACTTATATAACATGAAAGTTACAAACAAATCACATGTGATAAGAAATAGATTTAAGTTCATTTAGATATCTAACTTCCTTTGGATATCAATGGACTAATCACCATCATCCATCTCTATCTTCATCCAATGGATGAGATTAAACTCAAAACCTATTTTCATTCTTTTTTTAAATATTAATATCTCTCAAACCGTTAATCGTTAAGCGAAAAAAATATACAATCACGACGAGCATTTAATTATCTTTCTATAGATAGTCACTTTGATATATACTTTCGACAATTTATTTTGTCATTTTCACGTTTTTTACGTTTTTTGTCTTTTTTTCGTTGTTGAAACTTGCATGAGAAATCACATGTAAAATTAGTGTTAAATCACATATGATATTACTGATAAATCACATATGATATTAGTGTTAAATCATATATGATATGTAATACTAATGCAATCACATGTAATTCGATGTTAGTGTTAAATCACATATGATTGATTTAAGTTCATTTAGATACCAAAGTTAATGTGGATATCAAGGGATTAATCCTTACCCTCCATCTCTATCTTGATCCAATGGATAAAATTAAACCCAAAAATCATTTTCATCATTTTTTTTTTCAAATATTATTATCTCCTAAACTGTTAATCGATAAGCGAAAAAAAATATACCATCACGACGAGCATTAAATTATCTTTCTATCAGTATCTACTTTGATATACTTTCGACAAATTTTTTTTTGTTTTTTCACATTTTTATGTTTTTTCATTTTTTCGTCTTTTTTTCGTAGTTGAAACTTGCATGAGAAATCATATATGATACTAGTGTTAAATCATATATGATATTTAAAATCATTTATGATATTACTGATAAATTACATATGATAAAATCATATATGATATTGGTGTTAAATCATATATGATATTTAAGTTTAATGCAATCACATGTAATTCGATGTTAATGTTATATCATATATGATTTTATACGAATATTCAAATGGGTGTTTAATCACATATGATATTTTCATGCAAGTTTCAATAACGAAAAAAACGTGAAAAAACGAAAAAAAAAATGAAAAAACAAATTTTTTTGTCGAAAATATATCAAAATGGATATCTATGGAAAGATAATTAAATGCTAGTCGTGATGGTATATTTTTTCGCTTAATGATTAACGGTTTAAGAGATATTTAAGTTTTAAAATATACGTGAAATAATAAAATCATTTTAATCTCAGCCATTGATTTCTTTTTAGATAAATGGTGGGGATGAGTCCCTTGGTATCCAATCTTTTTTTGGTATCAAATATAACTTTTCTCCATATGATTTTATACGAATATTCAAATTAGTTTTTAATCACATGTGATATTTTAATGCAAGTTTTAACAACGAAAAAAGAAAGTAAAAAACATGAAAAACGAGAAAAAGTATAAAAAAAGAAAGAATGTTTGTCGAAAGCATATCAAAGTGGATATCTATAGAGCGATAATTAAATACACATTGTGATGATATATTTTTTTCGCTTAACGATTAACAGTTTATGAAATAATAAAATGCTTTTAATCCCAGCCATTGATTTCATTTTAAATTGATGATGAGGATGAGTTCCATGGTATTTAAGCTTTTTTGGTATCCAATATAACTCTCTTATAAGAAATAAACCATATATGAGTTTTAACTTTTAAATTATGATATGGAAGTACATTGATACATTTACTAAAACCACATGCTAATGTATTTTTAAAAACTTGTGAGACATTACAAATAAAAAGAGAAAAAAAATCTACAATAACCAAAATCATTTACAGTAAAACACTCATGCAAAGACATACATATCATGTCTATATTAAAAAAGTTAAAAGAAATACTAATTAGAATGGTGATACTATGTTTGTCAATCAAGTGAAACTGCTAATCTTTTTCTGAAACTTGAACCGAGATCTTTTTCTCAATAACCGCTTTTCCATCATTTAACGACAAAGTGCTTACATCTCTTTTTTTCATTTTCCAAGTTTATTGATCACGACCAAGGGTATGTATGTACACCTGCATTTCACATAATTGATTATTTATAAAATATAAACTAAACCAATGTAATATAACATGCAATGAAATCAAAAATGTTAAGTAATATAATATCACATGTGATATAGTACGGCTTATATTTACAACATATACCAGTATTCCGCACTTTAACTACATTTTTTGGAAACCAAAACACTAATTCACATCTCGCATCTGATTTGAGGCATACTTCAACTTAATCATATTACTTACATCAAATAGCTTGTAAAATGACTAAATTGAAACTAACAAATAGCGACTTTCGTGAGCTTGGTTTATCATACGCAACTCTTTGTTCCGAATTAATAACCAGCTCATCTATCTCTACTCATATCATATTTTTTTGATTTAATCCAGTAAAGTTTTTTTTATGATTAACATCCTTACAAATTTAAAAACCACAGTTTGAATATACATTAAGATGCAATGAATTACGTAAACACATCAAAAATAAAATTGTGCATTTAATCAAACACATGGTGTGCATCTATGTAAATATTTTACCTAGAGTATATTCAACATGTACAAAACCATATGGTGTTCAAGAAACTAGAATCGATTGAATAAATTAATAATTAAATAGCAAAAATCTTCAAATTATACAAAAATAGCTGCACTATATACTTACTCGTAATTAGATTCAATTTGGGAGTATCATGTCTTTTTATGATTCTATTCAGAAACTGAATCTAATGAAATCGAATTTGATGTTTAACGAGAATGAACAATGATGATGAAGATGAACCATGGCGAATATGATGAATTGAAGTTTGAAATTATGGTTTGATGTGTGTATTGGAAGTTGAAGTTGAATTGGGGATGAGAGAGATAATTGAAAAACACATAGCCGTGTGTTTTTTATGAAACACTAAAAGATGGGTTTTTAATTATAAGTTTATATAATCAACGAAAATGTCCTTGTAATGTTAAGTGTGTATTTAATATTAGCCACTGGATCAAATGAAGATGGATGGTGGGGATTGATCCCTTAGTGTCCAAATAAAGTTTAGTATCCAAATGAACTTAAATCATATCAATTAAACACAACTCTTAGCTATTAAAATCTTTGTATTTTTGTTAAACCCTATTTAGGATTTTATTCATATTGGAATTCTAATTTGGCTTACTTCTCATTAGCTCATTCATTACAATATATAATCATTTGAAGATTATTCTAAAACCCTCAATGCAAAGTGGGCTAAGCCTATCAATAAATATTAAAAAGCCCAATGGCTTGTACATAAAACGTCTAACACTCTTCCTCAATTTGAGCGGGAGATAATCAAACACACAAATTGGTACGAAATTCTTCAAAAAGTGTAGACGGCAACCCTTTGGTGAAGATGTCAGCCTACTGGTAATGTGATGGCACATGAAGAACACGAACTTGACCCCGAGCAACCATATCATGAACGAAATGTATATCTATCTCAATGTGTTTGGTTCGTTGATGCTGAACTGGATTAGTAGTCAAATAAATGGCACTAACATTGTCACAGTAGACAAGAATGTCAGATAATAATGGTGTGTGAAGCTCGCGAAGAAGAGTACACAGCTAGGCAGTTTCAGCAACTACATTAGAAACGCCTCTGTACTCAGCTTCTACACTCGATCTAGGGATAGTATGTTATCGTTCGGATGACCACGACAGTAGATTATCCCCCAAGAAAATACAATAACCAGATGTAGACTGCCTAGTAGTAGGGCAACCAGCCCAATCATCATCAGAATATGTAATAAGAGAACCTGTAGTGGAGGCATAGAGTTGGATCCTAAAGTCCAACGTGCCACGAACATATCAAAGAACTCTCTTGAGAGCTGCAAAATGAGGCTCTCGAGGATCATGCATATGAAGACAAACTTGTTGCACTACATAAGAGATATCAGGAAGAGTAAATGTGAGATACTACAAACCACTTGCAAGACTACGATAGAGAGTATGATCAAAAATAGGATCCCCCTCAGAACAAAGCTTCGATTCCGTTTCAAATGGCGTCCAAGTTGGATTACAATTAGCCATATGTGCCATATCCAAAAGCTCCAAAGCATATTTCTTCTAAGAAAGAAACATGCCTTTGGAGTCACAAGTCCCCAAGAAATAATTAAGCGCCCCCAAATCAGTCATCTCAAACTCCTTATGAAGAGAGGAGTCAATACGCTAAAGTAAATATGTAGATGATGTCGTTAGTACAATATCATCAACATAAATCAATAAATATGCAACGTATGAACCATGCTGATATATGAACAAGGACGAGTCACAATGACTCGATGAGAAACCAAGCCTGAGAGCATAACCTGTAAAACGTTGAAACCAAGCGCGGGGATCTTGCTTTAACCCATATAAAGATTTCTATAATAGGCATACATGATGGGGAAACTGAGCATCCACAAAACCTGGTGGCTGATACATATACACGTATGACCATAGGATGAGTTCGGGTTGGGGGGTTATGGGTCATAGGTTGGGCCGCGAGTGGCAAAACAGTATTGGTGGTAGTGGGTTGGGTCGTGGGTGCAGTGGTTTACATGGGTGTGGGATGGGTCAGAGGGGTAGATTGGGTCGAGGATGGCGTCAGGCCGATAGGGGTGTTGGGCTCATTTTGAGTCGGGTGTGTTATAAGGTTGGGTTCGGTATGAGTCGGGTGATGGTGGGTGTTGTTGTGAATATGTGTCGGGTGATAAGAGAGGGTGTGGTATCTAGGAATGTGTAAGACGGTGGGCTTAAGGATGTTAATGAACTGTATGGAAATTAAAGTTCATCAAATGTAACATGGCGAGCAAGGATTATTTTGTTGGTAGAGAGGTTAAGGCATCGATACCCATGATGATAAGCCGTATATCTTAAAAATATACAAGGTGTGGCATATGGTGCAAGCTTGTGAGGTGAATAGAGATGTGGGTAACAAAGACAACCAAAGATACATAAACGTGAGTAATCTGGTTGTTTGTTAAATAATTTAGTACATGGTATTTCATTTTGAATGGCGGAGGAAGGAAGGAGATTGAGTAAGTAGGCGACCATATGTAATGCCTCGACCCAAAAGGTTGGTGGAATGTGAGCTTGGAAGAGAAGGGTGCGGATGACATTATTAATTGTACGTATCGTCCGTTCTGGCTTTCCATTCTGTTGTGAGGTTTTAGGGCAAGACAGCCTAATTTGAATGCCATTTTGACCAAACAAATTAAGAAGGTTGGTGTTATCAAACTCACCATCATGGTGACATTGAAAAGCCGTAATGTCACACTTAAATTGATTATTTACATAAGGACAAAAATGTAGGAATTTTTGAAACACTTCAGATTTATTACGTAAAGGATAAATCCACAAATAATGGGAATAATGATCAAGAAATAACACCTAATATTTGAAACCACCAAAACTAACAATCGGAGAAGTCCAAATATCCGAGTAAACAATCTCAAAACAACGAGTAACAATGGAATTCGAACTAGAAAATGGAAGTCTCACATGTTTGCCAAGCTGGCAAGCGTGACAAATATGAGGAGACTTCTCTTTATTACAAGAAATAAAATGACGAGAAACAAGAGAACGTAACATTTCTTCCCCGGGATGCCCGAGGCATTGGTGCCACGTAGAAGGATTAACAGAAAGTAAAGCATGAGGAATAGGAGAAGGTTGGGTGACCGGGTAGAGATCTCTGGAACTATCACATCTAAGGAGGATATGACGGGTAAAATAATCTTTCACAGGGAATCCAAAAGTATCGAATTCAATAGTATAATTATTATCCCTAGTAAATTGACGAACTAAAATAAGTTTTTTGATGATATTAGAGGTTACCAAAACATTATGTAAGTATAAAGGACGATTAAGGGTAGGCAAGATGCTATGACCAGTGTTGGTAACGGGTATTGTTTTACCATTACCAACACAAACAGATAGATATAAACATTTATTATAAATGTTATTTAAATAACTTGTATGTGAATTAAGATGAAATGATGCACCTGCATTCATATTCCATATCGGATCTGTAATAGTCATGGTGCCGAAAGCTCTTGGGAGAAATGTTGCTTTTGTCAGGAGTACATGCGTGCGAATCCGCACGTAACATATTTTTAGACTAGAAACAAATCAAAACAACCACAATCAAAGATAATAATAAAATATTATTGATCCCACTTGAATAGATCTTACTTAGCTTGTAAAAAGCTTAGTTGTATTGAATAAATCCAAGACATCTATGGTAAAAACTTTGATTGAATATATCAAAGACTATGCGGAATCTAGTCTATGATACTAAGAAGAATAAGCAATAAAATAGTGAAAAACAAGACTGTATAATACCAAACTTTAAGCCTCAATATATTAATACGAACACTCTTGATAGTGTTAGGGTTATACAAAACCTTAAAGCTATATATGACTGTATATGAAAAATGAGATGTATAAACTACATGCCCTAGGGTCTCCTTTTATACACCAAAGAACCCTAATGGGCTTACAATGAGTTTTCTACACATACATATCTTTTCCTAAAATATCTCATACATATCACTTTAGCAGTACTAAAACAGACTAACAGTACTAACTAAATCTAACAACAGAAACTCTTCTAGCAGTAGTAACAATTGTACTAGCAGTACTAATATTACTCTAATAGTAGTAATGACTTAAAACATTTTCTTTGATCTTGAGCAGCAGCAGTAACCACAACTAGCAGTTGTAACTTGAACCAACAGTAGTAACAGTTAAGAATCCTTTTATTCCCAACAATCCTCCCCTAGACTTGATATTCATCATATTAATCATCAAGTTTCTTTAATAAAATCTTCTTGATCATCAGGAGGTTATATCCAAACACTCTTCTACTTCTTAAGTTGTGATCTTGTAAATCTAAGAAGCTCAAATGCCATTTCACATTCATGATCTACTTCTAGCCTCCCACTCAACATTCTTGAAAGTATTTCTTGTGTAAGAGGATATTTCTTTTCTACTAGCATGTGAATAAAACATCCTGTATTCATCAATAATAAATGAACTCCACATGAATAATATAACTTCTAGCTTATCAATGTGTAGTCCTGTTGATTTTCCAGATTTCATCTTCCTCACTTGGTTCAAATAAAGTGATGAGATCTTCCCAAAGCAATCTGTCATATCCTTCTGGGATTGTTGTCTCAAATCTTTCCTTTACCAGCCTGTACAGATCTAACACATCTTGTCTGTCAAAATCATCAAGCATTGCACTGAATATCTTGTAATTTTTAGTACTTCCATCAGCTCTGATGATCTGATAATAGATAATGTCTTCTGCTAGAATGTGTGTCTTCCAGTCAACTATTGGATATTTTGTAGCTAAAGATTCAATATTGACAGCACTATCATCATTTGGAACTATCTCCAAACAAGCTTTAAGCTCTGCCTTCTCAGCATCATCTTCTACCTTCTGTTTCTTGACACTTTCTTCACCAAGTCACTACTCTCTGCTTTCTTTCCACTGCTATTAACCTTCCTTCTACTGCTTTCAGTATCTATAGGAACAAAATCATTTACCTGTTTGTAAGCTTTGTCAAACATTTGCTTGATTGCATAAAAGCTTTTACCCTTGAACTTCTTGTCCTTGTATCCTGCCATATGCTTCATGTAGGTATACATTTTCTTTTTTGTTCTGCTTTGGTAGGTGGTTTGTTCCTTTGCTCTTTAGCTCTTTTTGCAGCAAAGAATTTCTTTCTAGCTACAATAAATTCCATTAGCAGTCTAGCTTGCTCTTCAACAGACATCTGTTCTCTCTCTTCTGCTTGAAGCCTTTCAGCTAATTGAGCATCAATATCTATTCTTGATTCAATGGAATCCTATTCTTGAATCAATGCAGCATTACTAGCTTCTTCTTCTCTTTCTCTTTTAAGCCTGGCTTCTTCATCTAACTCTGCTTGAAGTCTTTGAGCTACATCAACATCATATTCAATTTGATCTTTTCATTTTACTTTTACTCGTTTCTCAGGCTCTTGCATGATGCCTTTTCCTTTATCTTTAGCTGGAATTTAAGGTTGAGGTCTTGATGTTGTTATTGTTGTTGGTTTGCTTGGCTCTTTAAAAAGAAGCCCCTTCAACTTTTGTGGTCTTGAAGCACTACTTATGATTGCCATCAAGGTCTCAGCCAAAGTAACATCATCTGGATTAACACTGGCAGTAGTAACTGTCTCACCAGCAATAGTAACTGGATCAGTAGTACTATCTTTATCTTCCACAAGCTCAATAGGCTCTTCTTCAAGCACTACTTATGTACCAACCAAATTAGATAAGTCAAACATATGTTCATCCTTAGCAACATTAAGTTCTTTAGTATTGTCACTATTCCTCCCCTATTTGGATGCATCCTTCTCACCCAAACTCTCTTCATAGGACTCAACTCTTGGCTTATACACCCTTCTTTTTGGTTGGGGAGTTCTTGACTTGTTCTTTCTTTCTGGCTTTTTAACTCTTTTCTTCAACTTTTTAATTTCCAAAGCTTGAGAATCCTTTATATTCTCCAAGTCAAGAACCATGTCAGACAGTTTTGTACACATATCCATCAATTCTTTAAGTTCAATTCTTTCCTCATCACTTCCAGGTGTGTTAACTCCTAGGAGAGGTGAATCATAGGAAGGTGTAGATACCCCCTCAGACCTAGTCTGAGCAATGGTATCCCTCATGGCTTCTTGGCACCTAGGACTACCACCTGAACCAATTCCCTAAGAAAAAGGAACATTAGGTATTGCCATGGATTGGGTCCTATTTATGTTACCACTGTCCTGCTTTGTATCTAAGCTAGCAGTAGTAGTGGCAGCTATCACACCTCGCAAATTTCAGAACTTTAAATTACTATTTTACCCTTTGTCTTTTGGTTTCGGCTTGACTTTTTGACCTTTTGACCTTTTACGGTCACATAAAAACGATTACCGCGTAGTTGGTAAATTTTTGAGACGTATTTAAATAATAAATCATAATTATTATTATTATCTCTCATTTACAAATTTATTTTTCAAACTTATTTGACTTGAAAACGAGAAGATATATGTTATTCCTAAGTTGACTTATCAAAAACGACCCGCCAAAATGAGTTATTAATTATGGGGTACACTAGCGTTTGACATAAAACGCCATTCCGGACAACTTTTCAGTTTTACCCGAGACACGAAACCAAGCAGAAAATGACTAAAATAGCCTCGCAAAGTTTTGAAAACCGCATACAACGCGTACCGACACAAAAATAATTAAATTTATATTTAATTATCACATTTTATTAAATAAAAATATTTAATAAATTATATAATATTTTATTCGAAAGCGTTTATTTAAAAACGCGAATGTTCAAATTAAAGTTTTATTTTTATGAACAAAGCTTACCCGCGACACCCAATGGTACCAAATAAATAAATAATAACCATTTTAAATATATTTTATAAAAATATGTATAAAATAATAGTCATGTAAATACTCATTTTTATGGGAAAAATCATTTGGAACGCAACGACGTAATTTTCGTGTCTCGAATCATCCGTTAACTAGCCCAAACGAGTCCCGAACCATTATTTAACAAAAATTTCACTTTTAGTCCCTCTAGTTATATTTTCACCATCAACCCCAAACTATTTTATACTTGACACTTTCCTTTTAAACTTCCAAGTATAAATAGAAAGCCATTTAGGGTTTCTTGTCATTTTTATAAAACCCTAGCCACCCTCATCCTCTCCTCTCTTTCCGGCCAAACTCCGGCCAAAAATTCCGGCCACCACTACCGCCGCACGCCACCCACCACCTCCACACCCCGCTGCCACCTCCATCGCAGCCTCCATCACCGCTGCCTTTACCATCCCACCACAACATCAGCCGTCGCCTCCCTCTCCATCACCAACCCACCTCCGATCCACTAGATTCGACACCACCACCACCTCGACACCACCCTCACCACCTCGCAACTCTCAGCCACCCTCCCCACTGTCGCATGACACCAACATCATCACCACAGCCAGCACCATCACCACCACGACTGCTCTTCACAGCCGACACCAACCACCACCACTTTACTTCCTTTTTTTAACTCCGAGTTTGGATGGTTTATTTTGTAGAAACTAATAACTAAATTTGTGTGGTTGTGTTTGTTTTAAACTTGTTTCGTTTTCGGTCGATTTAGTTTGGTTTTGTTCTTTTATTTCGGTTGATATACATGCTCGAAAAGGGGTGTTTGTTTCTGTGTATAAACTGCCCAACAGGGGCGTTTGGTTCTGTAGTTAACGGCCCAACAGGGGCGTTTAGTTCTGTGGATAACACAGCCATAAGGGTGCGTTTGGTTTAAGCGAAGCACCATAAGGGTGCGTTTGGTTTTAAAAATGTATAGGGGTGTTTGGTTTTGGGGTTAATAGCCTTTAGGGTGCGTTTGGTTTTAGCAGCAGCCCTAGTAAGGGTGCGTTTGGTTTTAAAGCCCCTAATAAGGGTGTGTTTGGTTTTGCTTATTTTTGTTAAGTATTTTGTCTCGTCTAGTTATAAATTAAAACATGTGGATAAATTGCAACATAGATTGATTAAAAGGGGAAAACATTGAGTTTTGTAAAAATGAGAAACGTTGTATAAATGAATAGGTCATGCCGAAATTTATAAAAATTTCTATACTTAGTATTTTCACTAAAATTTCTATTATTTTAAAAAAACCGATAAAAGAATGAGATATAGTATTACTATTACTAATTTGTAATGATACAATAAACCGGTAAATAAACGAAAGCTATACCTTTACAAACGAGACGATTAATTTAGTTAAAACTCATAACGAAATCTTAAATTATAAAATATGATTTTATAATTCCTGACTAATAGACAAAATAATAACTTTTGTAAAAACTTTGAAAATGTTATTTATCTAATTCGTAACTTTAAAGCGTGTTTACTTCTAAGCGAGAACTCTTTATTAATTTAGTTAAGTGGTTTCTGAAAACGTGTCGAATTATATTGTTACAATTATTTTTCTTACGTTTCTTATATAATATTGGGACTTATTCTTTTGATTGTTTGTCTTTATTATATAATTCACCATATGAATTATATAATTGTTTCTTTTTTATATGTAATATATACGGAATATATTACATACTTTGCGTTTGCTTTTCGATTTATTTTATTTAACCAACCACCAAGCTCTTACGACTTGTAATCTATATCCCTTATCAACGTGTCGCGTTGATGTACTCGTCCATCGGAAAACCCCAAATTCATCATCCTAAGCTAGTGGGATTTAGCCGTTAAGTTAAGCCGCATCTACCGGTCGAGCCGTTTTGTTTTCCGTTCATGTTGTGCTTATTATTTTCACTTCTGCTAGTTGTTCTGCAACATCAAGGTGAGTTCATAACCTCACGTTTTACTACTTTTACTTTACTATTTTGGGGTGAGAACATGCTCTTTTACAAATTTATTTACTCTAATGATTTCAAACTCTTATAAATGTTGTTTGCAAACTCGATTACATGATTGATATCACGCTTTGTTTTACTTATGGATGCAATTACTTAAAACCTTTTTTTGGAAATACATTGGTTCATTTTACTATGGACACAAGTATCTTGATCTACTTTCCCTGTTTCGTGTTGCCTAAGTTGCAAATAGACCACTAATGCCCGAATTATCATGAACCGTTAATTTCTTAACCGACCGTACTGGTTAAGTGAGCGCGAGTGTTATAAATAGATCTATTGGGAGTAATTATCCCTATCCGGGTAAGTAGCGCTTACTAGTTTTGGAGGTCCGAACAAACGGATATATACCATGTCAGAATGTCAATAGGTGATCCTGGTCAGATACCTTTAGGGCGAGGAATACTATTTGGCATATAAAATGCTTCCTTTTAAATTTAGCTTTGGTGTCATGAGCTTAGTGCAAACGTAAATGCTTTTTATGTGAAGTTGTATTTGTTATAACTGTCACATATGTTCTATAACTTGTGGTCCACACTGCTTTTGTTGAACATTTCAAATTGTTAAATGCTTTTCATAATACTTTGAGTGAAGCTGTATTCACTAAACATTTTTTATCCTCATAAATGTTTTACTTAAACCTATGAATTCACTCAACTTTATGTTGACCGTTTTTAGCATGTTTTTCTCAGGTGATTAGCTTTGGACTTCTTGACGTGCTATGTGGAGTCTACGTGCAATATGATACCTTTTACCAAGACTTTATTTCTCATTCATACTCGTTGTCTTTTGAAAACCAAATTATGCTTCCGCTACATTTTTCTTACGCTTCCGCAAACGTTTAATTTCTTTTGAATTTTGTAAAACTTATCTATTTTTAAACAATGCAACGAGTTATGATTTTCAAAACGTCCGTTAGTGGTCGTTGTCTCGTGCCTTGTGTTTGAAATATGATGACGTCACGCCTTCAGACACGTATTCCGTCCAGGCCCCGTCTGGGGGTGTGACAGCAGCCTTTTCCACACTGTCTCCCCTCTCCTCATGGACAGCCTCATCTGCATCAAGGTTAGTAGGCTCATTGGACTGAGGAATCTCAGTGACCATGCTTTTGGTTTTCCTACGTTTGTGGGTCTTTTTAGGGTGTGATGATGATGCAACAGTAGGAATTGGTTCAACGTGAGATGGTGAAGCAGTAGTAGGTATGTGTTAGGGTTCAGTGGGTTGTCCTGAACCTTCACCCTCCACTGCTTGTGATGCCAGCATAGATGGAAACAATGGAAAGGAAGTTGTCTATATAAAAATATAATATATATGAAAATATAATATATAAATATATATTATATATAATATTATATATAATATATATATAGGGGGCTTTTCTTTCAGAACCATTCTATGCGGAACTGACAGAACCACCAAAACACATACATGCACCCTTTTAAAATAAAAAAAAGACATGAAAACATCAATAATCGAAAGAATCCACCATGTTCTGGTCAGTAACAACATGAACTCTTCCTCCGTCTTTCACAAAAACCTTACAACACGGCCGCAAAATATTTGTTGCACGCCTATATAACACACATGCACCGCCTTCAAAGAAAAATTTTGTATTTCCAGGTAGAATATCTAGGTCTAGTCTATAACTAGTATGTGATTCTTACGTGCTTTTATGTGTGCCTTATACGTGTTTTTGCTATGGCATATACTTGAGAACCATTTTTCCTTGAGCATGCTATGATATGGGTTTACCTCCGCCCTGCGTTTATTTTTCTCTGCGCTTATCTTTCCTTTGCGGTTTACGTTTGCCTTACGTATATTTCCCCGATTTCATATATGGAAGTTGTCTACATATATATCTAAACTTTTCTATGACATTGTGAGCGATGCAATGGTCTCGAACTTATTTTTCATAACCTTATACAATATCGTTTTACACGAAACCCGTCACAGTTTTGTTTACATGGAATTATGTGTGAATCTAAGTATTACAAGTCTTGTATGGGCGAGACTTGTAATAAGAGGATTGCTACGATAATTGCTATGTTAACTCGTTCATAAAGACCTTTATCTTATTTACTTTAACCGTATACTCACCAACTATTTTGAACTCTATGTCGATCTCCCCTGATTGTTTTACTCTTCGTCTCCAAAGGCGAGTTTTAAACACTCGTTCCATACTCATTAGAGCACCGGCATCGTCATGTCATCTACCACCTTGAAGATTTTGTGAGTACGCGTATTGCATTATAAATTATTAGGTAGGCTGATTTATAATCTCTTTATTTGAAAGGATTGTGACGCCTCTTCATTTAAATAAATTAATTGTAAATCACTGAACCATAATTTTATCAATTCATTATTTACATAAATTGGGACGCTTTTTTATGCAAATAATAAATTATAAATGAGTGGGCTTAATGGTATCCAATATGATACGAATATGAACTCAAACATGATAATCACCTGAATCCGTTATAAAGGTCTAGAAGCACAATAGTGTCTTACCACTCCACAAAAATCATAAGGCCTCACTCGAACTACCGGATCTCATTCTTAAGTTATTACTCTTGCTATTACGAATCCTTGAAATCATAAACTGTCTGTGGAGCTAACAGACTGAGTACAATATTCTGCCACCTATCACATAAGCTCTCCCGCGAGCTCCTCCCATTAGTTGACCTTTATTTTGGGGATATTGTTTCTCGAAATGTCCTCACTCTCCGCATCCCATCACCGTTTGTTATAGTTATTGTTGCTATATATTCTTATACTTTTGATTCGCGACTCTATATGTTTGTGCTATAATTTTCAAATTATTAAAATAAATAATTATTTTAATAAAGATTTTTGATGATTTCGAATATATAATTTGTTCTTGATTGAGAGGTTGTGAGATTTGTGAGTTGCAACAAAGATGCAATGAGGTTTGGCTAGTATTATAGTGGTTTTGGTCGATTAAGTTTTGGCGTAAAAGAATTTTGGATAGTTGGGAAAATATGACGGCGTTATGGTCAGGTTATGGTCAAGTCCACGGGAGATTAAGAAAAATATAGTTGCTGGTCTGAATTTTAAATGAGGGTAAACGGACGTTTAAATTTGTTTCGAAAGTCTTTAAAAATATTCGTGGAGCTTATTAATATTAAAACGAAGGTTTAGAAATTTTCTAAAAATGATAAGTCGTTGTCATTGGTCGTTTCTAAATATAGCAAGTTTTTATATATATTTTTATTTAGCTAAGGATTTTGGTTAGACGCTAGGTTTTCACTAGTTCATTTTTGGAAAAATGGAAACGATTAAATTAGGGGATGCTATTAACGTCCCGAAACTAAAAACTTTCTTAAAATGGAAACTTTCTATAAATAGTAATTTTTCGTAAGAACGTCGTAACATCTTCATACACTTAATAAGTTCGTAAAAACACATTTTGTTGACTAAACTAAAGCACAAACATATATGGTTGTCTATTTCGTTATTAAACGTTGTGTACAACGTTTCGTTATTATTATAATTTCTCGTTCTACGGCGCGTCTATTTATTAAGTCGCGGTTAGAGCTGTTCGGTTATACCTTTTTCGCACCGTTTCTTTACGGTGTGTTGAGTCATGATTCATCCTCGTGCTTCCTAAGTAAGTAGAATACTTGCATTCATTAGCCTCGTCTGATGTTGATCGTCGAACCTTACAGATATCGGAAACCAGACTCTGCCTTTAAACATTTGAAACCCTTATATAGACATACCCACACGACTACACTTCCCCTTTGACGTTTCCACTATCAAGGGACTTTCTTTACAACGCGGTTATATAAATCCTAAAACTTGTAACGATATCTTTCTATAATGCCTATTCTGATATATTAAATATCTTGGTCAAACCTAGCCAAAATTTATGCATATTAAGAAGTGTAAAAAAAAATCAAATTTTGCTGAATAAATTTATCAACGTCATGTCTAAATTGGTTAGTAAATCTTAAATATTTTCTTGGTCACACAATCGGTTAACACAAATCGAATCCCGGGACGGGATTCCTCTATGGGGGTGGTAATGTCACACCCCGCAAATTTCAGAACTTTAAATTACTATTTTACCCTTTGACTTTTGGTTTCGGCTTGACTTTTTGACCTTTTGACCTTTTACGGTCACATAAAAACGATTACCGCGTAGTTGGTAAATTTTTTTAACGTATTTAAATAATAAATCATAATTATTATTATTATCTCTCATTTACAAATTTATTTTTCAAACTTATTTGACTTGAAAACGAGAAGATATATGTTATTCCTAAGTTGACTTATCAAAAACGACCCGCCAAAATGAGTTATTAATTATGGGGTACACTAGCGTTTAACATAAAACGCCATTCCGGACAACTTTTCAGTTTTACCCGGGACACGAAACCAAGCAAAAAATGACTAAAATAGCCTCGCACAGTTTTGAAAACCGCATGCAACGCGTACCGACACAAAATAATTAAATTTATATTTAGTTATCACATTTTATTAAATAAAAATATTTAATAAATTATATAATATTTTATTCGAAAGCGTTTATTTAAAAACGCGAATGTTCAAATTAAAGTTTTATTTTCATGTACAAAGCTTATCTGTGATACCCAATGGTACCAAATAATTAAATAATAACCATTTTAAATATATTTTATAAAAATATGTATAAAATAATAGTCATGTAAATACTTATTTTTATAGAAAAAATCATTTGGAACGCAACGACGTAATTTTCGTGTCTCGAATCATCCGTTAACTAGCCCAAACAAGTCCCGAACCATTATTTAACAAAAATTTCACTTTTAGTCCCTCTAGTTATATTTTCACCATCAACCCCAAACTATTTTATACTTGACACTTTCCTTTTAAACTTCCAAGTATAAATAGAAAACATTTAGGGTTTCTTGTCATTTTTATAAAACCCTAGCCACCCTCATCCTCTCCTCTCTTTCCGGCCAAACTCCGGCCAAAAATTCCGGCCACCACTACCGCCGCACATCACCCACCACCTCCATCACCGCTGCCTTCACCATCCCACCACAACATCAGCCGCCGCCTCCCTCTCTATCACCAACCCACCTTCGACCCACCAGATCCGACGCCACCACCACCTCGTCACCACCCTCACCACCTCGCAACTCTTAGCCACCCTCCCCACTGTCACACGACACCAACATCATCACCACAACCGACACCATCACCACCACGGCTGCTCTCCATAGCTGACACCAACCACCACCACTTTACTTCCTTTTTTAAACTCCGAGTTTGGATGGTTTATTTTGTAGAAACTAATAACTAAATTTGTGTGGTTGTGTTTGTTTTGTAGAAACTAGTTTGGTTTTGTTATTTTATTTCGGTTGATATACATGCTCGAAAAGGGGTGTTTGTTTCTGTGTATAAACTGCCCAACAGGGGCGTTTGGTTCTGCACTTAATGGCCCAACATGGGCGTTTGGTTCTGTGGATAACACAACCATAAGGGTGCTTTTGGTTTAAGCGAAGCACCATAAGGGTGCGTTTGGTTTTAAAAACGTATAGGGGTGTTTGGTTTTGGGGTTAACAGCTTTAGGGTGCGTTTGATTTTAGCAGCAGCCCTAGTAAGCGTGTGTTTGGTTTTAAAGCCCCTAATAAGGATGTGTTTGGTTTTGCTTATTTTTGTAAAGTATTTTGTCTCGTCTAGTTATAAATTAAAACATGTGGATAAATTGCAACATAGATTGATTAAAAGGGGAAAACATTGAGTTTTGTAAAAATGGGAAACGTTGTATAAACGAAAAGGTCATGCCAAAATTTATAAAAATTTCTATACATAGTATTTTCACTAAAATTTCTATTATTTTAGAAAACTGATAAAAGAACAAGATATAGTATTAATATTATTAATTTGTAATGATACAATAAACCGGTAAATAAACGAAAGCTATAATTATACAAACGAGACGATTAGTTTAGTTCAAACGCGTAACGAAATCTTCAATTATAAAATATTATTTTATTATTCCCGACTAATAGACAAAATAATAACTTTTGTAAAAACTTTAAAAATGTTATTTATCTAATTTGTAACTTTAAAGCGTGTGTTTACTTCTAAGCGAGAACTCTTTATTAATTTATTTTAGTGATTTCTGAAAACGTGTCGAATTATATTGTTACAATTATTTTTCTCACGTTTCTTATATAATATTGTAAAGTATTATATATTGCGACTTATTCTTTTGGTTGTTTGTCTTTATTATATAATTCACCATATGAATTATATAATTGCTTCTTTTTTTATATGTAATATATACGGAATATATTACATACTTTGCGTTTGCTTTTCGATTTATTTTATTTAACCAACCACCAAACTCTTACGACTTGTAATCCAAATCCCTTATCAATGCGTCGCGTTGATGTACTCATCCATCGAAAAACCCCAAATTCATCATCCTAAGCTAGTGGGATTTAGCCGTTAAGTTAAGCCGCATCTACCGGTCGAGCCGTTTTGTTTTTCGTTCGTGTTGTGCTTATTATTTACACTTCTGCTAGTTGTTCTGCAACATTTATGTGAGTTCATAGCCCCACGTTTTACTACTTTTACTTTACTATTTTTGGAGTGAGAACATGCTCTTTTACAAAATTATTTACTCTAATGATTTCAAACTCTTATAAATGTTTGTTTGCAAACTCGATTACATGATTGATATCACGCTTTGTTTTACTTATGGATGCAATTACTTAAATCCTTTCTTTTAGAAAAACATTGGTTGATTTTACTATGGACACAAGTATCTTGATCTACTTTCCCTGTTACGTGTTGCCTAAGTTACGAATAGACCACTAATGCCCGAATTATCATGAACCGTTAAGTTCTTAACCGATCGTACTGGTTAAGTGAACGCGAGTGTTATAAATTGTTCTATTGGGAGTAATAATCCTTATCAGGGTAAGTAGCTTCGGAGGTCCGAACAAGCGGATATATACCATGTCGGAATGTCAATAGGTGATCCTGGTCAGATATCTTTAGGGCGAGGAATACTATTTGGCATATAAAATGCTTCCTTTTAAATCAAGCTTTGGTGTCATGAGCTTAGTGCAAACGTAAATGCTTTTTATGTGAAGTTGTATTTGTTATAACTGTCACGTATGTTCTATAACTTGTGGTCCACACTGCTTTTGTTGAACATTTTAAATTGTTAAATGCTTTTCATAATACTTTGAGTGAAGCTGTATTCACTAAACATTTTTTATCCTAATAAATGTTTTACTTAAACCTATGAATTCACTCAACTTTATTTTGACCGTTTTTAGCATGTTTTCTCAGGTGATTAGCTTTGGACTTCTTGACGTGCTATGTGGAGTCTACGTGCAATATGATACCTTTTACCAAGACTTTATTTCTCATTCACACTCGTTGTCTTTTGAAAACCAAATTATGCTTCTGCTACATTTTTCTTACGCTTCCGCAAAGGTTTAATTTCTTTTGAATTTTGTAAAACTTATCTATTTTTAAACAATGCCAGAGTTAAGATTTTCAAAACGTCCGTTAGTGGTCGTTCTCTCGTGCCTTGTGTTTGAAATATGATGACGTCACGCCTTCAAACACGTATTCCGTCCAGACAACAGCCCTTTCCACACTATCTCCCCTCTCCTCATGGATAGCCTCATCTGCATCAAGATTAGTAGGCTCACTGGACTGAGGAATCTCAGTGACCTTGCTTTTGGTTTTCCTACGTTTATGGGTCTTTTTAGGGTGTGATGATGATGCAACAGTAGGAATTGGTTCAACGTGAGATGGTGAAGCAGTAGTAGGTGTGTGTTAGGGTTCAGTGGGTTGTCCTGAACCTTCACCATCCACTGCTTGTGATGCCAGCATAGATGGAAACAATGGTGTAACTGTCCTTGAAAAATCTTTTCATTTCCTTCTCTTGTTTGCAAAAACCTTTTTAGTATGAGAAGGTGTATCATATTCATCATTAAAAACTTCTGCAAGATTTTCAATTTGATTGCAAAAACTTTTTAGAATTAGGATCCAAGTTTCTCAACATACCATCAAAAATCAATTTAAAAAAATTAAATTTTTGTTTCTTAGCCAAACATATAACTGCTGATGCTATATTAGTACCAAATTCATTCCAAGCAGTTGATTTAGAACTTAAACATTGTAAGATGGTATGAATGAGATACTTCCATTGAGGGGAAAAGAAAGGTTTTAGAAAAGTAAGTTTATCAGAAAGCTTTTCATATCCAATCAATTGTAGGTTTTCAAAAATCTTAGTGTTTGTAAGACAAGTAATACCATCCTCATCATCAAAGTGAAGATCTCTCCTCACAGATGATTATGTTATTACTATAGTCTTGCCATCTTTATAGTAGACCAAAACTGCTCAATATAGGACACATAGATAGTTGGACTTACAGTTAAGGCATATCTGATAGGGCTGGCATTAAGGATATCAACTATCTCTGCAAAATCAGCATTGGCTTCTGATTTTTCCAAGTATGCCACCATATTGTGAGAATCAACAAAGGTTAAGTCTGCCATTGATGATAATTATGAATATCGGTGATGAAATCAAGTTAGGGTTTGTAAATTGAGAGCGTGATAATGTTTAAGAGTGATTACTGTGTAATCAAAAATGGTTTTATAGGGAATTAAGCAAACCCAAAAGTGAAGTAACCACTTAATTTACAAAAGACACCCTTAGCAGTTTTAACCCTAATGGTAACCTAGCAGCACTAACTTAGCCCAGCAAAATTAACTTTTTGCCTGGCAGCTCTAACTTTTCGCCCAGCAGCATTAAGTCATGCCAGCAACACTAACTTTTGAGTTACCAGTATAAATCCCAATTTCGTCCAAATAGTATTTCCAACCTATTCCAGTCATCAATCTATCAAACAACACCTCAGAGATTAAGCATTCCAATGCTAGTAGTCAAAAATTGAAAATGACTAACATCAAATTCCTTTGTGAGTAAATCTGCAACATTGTGATCAGTGTGAATCTTGATCACTTGAATTAATCTCTTCTCATATGAATCCATGATGAAATGATGTCTAATCTCAATGTGCTTAGTCTTTAAGTGAAACATTGGATTCTTAATTATGCAGATGGTGCTTTCATTGTCAATGAAAATCTTGGTATTCATGAAATTATATCCATAATCTAGCATTTGATTTTGGATCCATAACACCTGTCCACATCAATTAGATGCAGCCACATACTCTGCTTCAGTAGTAGAGTTGGCAACTACAGTTTGCTTCTTGCATTGCCATGAAATCAATCTACTCCTAAGAAATTGACAACCTCATGTTGTGGATTTCCTGTCTAAACTTGCACCAGCATAGTCACTGTCAGTATAAGCTTCCAAATCAAATGGTGAGTCCTTAGGATACCAAAGGCCCAATTTAGGTTGACCTTTCAAGTATCTAAAGATTCTTTTCACAGCATAAAGATGTGAAACTTTAGGTGTGACTTGGAATCTTGCACATGCACATACAACAAACATAATATCAGGCCTTGAAGATGTTAAATACATCAATGATCTAATCATTGATCTATATAAGTGAACAACAACATCTTCAGCATTGTCATCCTTCATCAAAGGCTTTGAAGTCTCTATAGGTGCACTTGTTGTCTTCACAGTTGAAAAACCAAACTTCTTCAAAATTTCATCCACATACTTGTCTTGACTGATGAAAATCCCATCATATTTCTGTGTCACTTGTAGTCCTAAGAAGAAGGTAAGCTCACCTATAGAACTTATCTGGAACTTCTTGTGCATCAATTTCTCAAACTCAATGCATAACTCCTTCTTAGTAGATCCAAAAATGATATCATCTACATATACTTGAACTAGTAGAATATCACCTTTGAACTTTTTAATGAACAAAGTCTTACCTATTGTTCCTCTTTGAAATCCATTTTTCAATAAATAGGTAGACAAAGTCTCATACCAGGCTCTAGGAGCTTGATGTAGACCATATAATGCCTTTTCTACCTTATAAACTCTGTCAGAGAACTCTGGATCTTCAAATCCTGGAGGCTGACAGAGATAAACTTCCTCCTCAATCTTGCCATACAGAAATGCACTCTTCACATCGATCTGGTAGTCAACAAAGTCTTTGAATGAGGCAAAGGCTAAGAATAGCCTAATTGCTTCAATCCTAGCAACTGGAGCAAAAACCTCATCATAATCTATTCCCTCTTCTTGAGTGTAACCCTGTGCAACCAGTCTTGCCTTGTTTCTAACCACAATACCCTATCAATCTTACTTGTATTTATAACCCATTTATTATTACCAATGTCTCTCTGCCAGATGGTAAATCAACTAAAGTCCCAAACCTTCTCAATTTAAACAGTAGAAGCTCATCCTGACATTATGCTACTATCCATCTTAGATCTTCAAAGCATTAATCACTTCGTGTGGGATCAACGTAGATAGATAGAAAAACAAGAAAAAAGGACAATTTGAAAATCTTTGTTGTTAGTTTCTCCTCTGCTACTGAATTAAAACACCACCAAACCATTTCTTTAGAATTCTTGGTCATCTTTCTTGTTTTGAGGCGCTGATTTAATCTTTATAAACTGTTCACTGGATGACTTTTGTAAACTCATGTTGTTATGGCAAATCGGACAGACAGACATCAGAAGACTCCAATGATATTCATGTCTCCTCCTGCAACAAAGTCTTCATCATCATAAGCATCACCAAATATGCCAATATTAGGCATTATTGGTTCATCATTAACATCCTTTGTTCTAGTAGTATTAATAGGAGAACTAATAGCAGAAATACTATTAGTGTTGTTAATGTTAATTTTAGCTTCTTTCCCTCGAACAAACAACCTTTCAAATTCTTTTTCAAATTCATCTCTTAAGTCTTGAGTTCATCCTTGTCACCATCAAATTGTTTGGATCCTTATAGATTTATTTCTAGCATAACAGCAACCTCATCATCTGGATCTCTATCATCAAGAGAATCCTTTGAACTAGAAGAGAATGGTGGATTTTGAGTACATAATGGTAGCAGTATATACTCATGACTAGGTATTGTCTTCTTCTCAGCTTGACCTGCATCTATACTTTCTTTGGTACCTGCATTACCATTAGTTTGATTCCCTGCAACAACTGGCTTATAATTCATAGATTTTGTCAGTGTATCAATATCAAAAAGCCATTCTGGTCCACTCCCTGCAACATTAGGTTTATTTTCAAGAAAAGTAATGTGCAAGGTCTCTTCTACTATCCTGGTTCTACTGTTAAATACTCTAAATGCCTTGCTATTCACAGAGTATCCAACAAAGAATCCCTCATCAGCCTTCCCATCAAACTTACCTAGGTGGTCTAAGGTATTAAGAATAGTAACAGGACACCCAAATGGTCTCATGAAGCTTAAGGCAGGTTTTCTACCTAGAAAAAGTTCATAAGGGGTCTTGTTGTGAGGCTTAATTACTAATACCCTATTTTGTACATAACAAGCAGTATTAACTGCTTCAGCCCAAAAGGTAGTAGGTAACTTTGAATCAGCTAGCATAGTTCTAGCAGCCTCAATTAGTGTTTTATTTTTCCTTTCAGCTACTCCATTTTGTTGTGGAGTCCTAACAACACTAAATTCTCTCTTAATCCCTTTCATCTCACAAAACTGATTCATTTCCTTATTCTTAAATTCAAATTCATTGTCACATCTGATTATTTTGACTTTATGATTTATTTGATTTTCTATTCCTGTTATAAAATCCTTAAGGATTCCACTGGTCTCATCCTTAGTTGCTAAAAAGAAAAGCCAACTAAATCTACTAAAAAGGTTGGCTGATTAAGCTTACAATCTTGGTCCTACAAGAGGCTTTATGTTGCTTTCCTTTCTAACAAGCAACACATGTGTGATTATTTTCAAAAAATTTTGAAGGTAAACCTCTTGCAAGATTTCCCCTTACCAGTTTGTTCATAGTTTTGAAATTTATATGCCCGAGCCTCCTATGCCAAAGATTAGATTCATCTAATGTGGGCTTTGCAAAGAGATAAGTTAGACCTCTTGAAGGAACAACATTCTTTAAGTAAACATTGTACATGTTGTTCTTTCTAGGAACTCTAAGCAAGACTTGACTTTCATCAAGTAGCTTAAAGTCAGGAGACAAAACAACATATTCAGTGTCAGTAAAAAGGACATTGTTCTTTTTGTCACACATTTGTGAGACACTAAAAAGGTTAAACTTAAGCTCCTTAACAAAGTACACATCTTCAAAATTTAATTTTCCTGTCCTGATTTTACCTTTTTCAGTAATCTTACCTCCTTTGGGGTTTCCACCAAAGGCAACAAATCCACCATCAATTTCTTCATAATATGAGAGGTAGGACTTGTTTCCAGTCATGTGCCTAGAGCATCCACTGTCAATGACTCCTTTTTCCTACAACTCTAGCTGTGGATTGCCCTGAATAAAAAGTAAGAGAATCAGGCTCTCTTGAGGACCCAAGCCATTACAGACTTGGATCTGCCTTGTGCATCAATATAGTCAAATCTTTAAAGTTCATTGATGCACCATTGTGTCTAGAGACATGGTCTAAAACTTTTTTTCTTTGGTCTCCAAATCCAACATGCTGAGGCCTTAACAGCATTAGCCTCATTTCCCTTATTATCACTTACTACTGCTTTTGTCTCAACAGTAGTAACATTTCCCCAAACAGTATTAACTTTTTCATTGAAATTATTGTTCTTATTTGTTGTAAACTTGTTAAAGTGCCTTCTAACATGTGAATGTGCTCTATTAAAGACATTTGATGCTGGCCTTGCACAGTTCACTGTTGGTCTTGGGTAAGCAGTATTAATTGGTCTGGCAGTATTAACAGATACTGCTGCTCTTGAAGAGTTTTGCCTAGCAGTATTAAGTGTTTTAAGGCTAGATTTCATTAAGACTGCTTTTGGAACAAAATTTCCTTTTGGATGAGGGTGAGTCATTCTTTGAGAATTTTGATGATTTACCCTTCTAGCATTGTTCCATACAGATTTTCCACCATTTTCTTTTCATGGTAACCACAATCTTTGATCAAGTGGTTAAAACTGCCACATACATAGCAAGCTTTATTTTTAAACTCAAAATTACTCCTTAATTTCTGAGTCATCATATTATTCCAATTTCTCTTGTTACCTTTAGGACTTTGACTGTTTTTCCTAGGGTATTCAAATTGCTTATTGTTCTTTACCTTCTTAACAGACTCCCTAGGTGATTTCACATGCTCATTAGATTTAACAAATTTTACTTTAGCTTTACTGGGTTTTCTATGTCTAGACTTAAACTCAGTCTCATTCTCATTCTTACTGTCAGATATCCAGTCTTTAATAAGTGGTTCACAAACAGACTTAGGTTTTAACTCACTAGTCTTAACTTCACTAGTTGCAACTGCAGGCACACTAGTTACTGACTCACTAAAAACATATTCATCCTTATCAGCAAGTACCAAATCAAGTTTAGGGGGCATGAAGTTCCCAGTATAGGGAGGGGGAACAACATGATACCCTTTATCATTCACCTGACTATCAAACACTTGACTATCAAACAATTGATTATCATAACCCACACCAGTCTTGAACTTATCATTTACTTGACTATCTAACAGTTTGCTTAGATTCTTAGATGAATTTTTAAACTTTTCTAAGGTAAGTTTTAATCATCACTTTCTTTTATAGCTTTTTTAAATTTCTTTCTAAGCTCTGTTAGTGCATTATCTCTCAACATAATATCAAGTTTTAAAATCTTTATGTCCTCTTCAAAAACAACCTCATTCTTTTTATACACATCTAGTCTAGCCTCTACAGATTCTAGACCTGCTTTATAAGCTCCTACATTTAATTGAGACGTATTAAAATCTTTTGTCAGATTATCATAATGTTCTTTGAGAGTTTCATAAGATTTTAAACGTACTTTAGAACAAGTTGATACCTCAGTGTCTGAGCTTGAAGAACTTGAAGAACCTGAAGAAGTATAAGCCATAAGTGCAAAATTGGTAGGTCCTTCTTCAGCCTGGTCACTCCAATCATACCCAAATCCATCACACTGAGATACTAAAGAATTTGAAGTAGTTTCCTTAACTGGAATAGTCCTTCTTGTTATCTCCCTGTTTCTACTGTCTTGATTCCTGGGTGCCCTGCATTCCCTAGCAAAATGACCTCTTTTGTGGCAATTATAGCATTCCACCTTGGTCTTGTCAAAGCAAATGTGTCACACCCCGCCAAGGCGGAAACACAAGGCGTAACGTCATGGACATCATCACAACACAATGGTGTCGAAAATAGAGAAACTCTAAAATGCATAAATGAGTCATAGTACACAATGTGTCATGACGATATCGATAATTCAAAACAAAACATCATCTTGTATTAATGAAAGGGAGTCTCACCAACACAAGGAAAATAAATCCACGATCCTAATAAAATCGAAACATCCAACAAAGGTTCATGCAAACATAACAAATAAAGGAGCGAACTCCCATGCAACCCTAGAAGTCTCTTTCTAGCCACTTCGCCTAACCACATGATGCTCACCTGAAAATGATGCTAAAATACGTCAACACAATGGTTGGTGAGAGTCATAGGTTTAGGACACCAAATAAACCTTTGATTAAAATAATTTTGCTACGATTATCATAACATATCATGGCAGAACAATTTAAGCTAGTTATCACATAGGCTAATAAACTCTCAATCAATTCACAATCAATCATAACGGGACGGAACGTGCCCACGATCCACATAACAAACCTGGGGTAATCCATTACCCTCTGATCGGAACCACACATAATGGAGTATTATTTCAACCCTCCAGTTAGATTTGGAATGAGTAGGGTCACTACCCTCCAACCGGACTCACACAGATATGGGATCTTATTTCAATCCTCCAATTAGATTTGGAATAGGTAGAAGCACTGCCCTCTAACCGAAACCACACAGAAATCATAACAACATTAAGCATACTACATATGATAACCACATAAACGTTCATGCCTCAAGTAAAACCAAATAATCGCAACGATTTAACACATTCAAAACATCTTCGCATCATTTCCATCCCAATGTAAAAACATTAAAAGTGAGACTATGAAATGTAACACCCCCAGAAATCAGGACAACGCAGCGGAATGGTAACATTGGGGTGCTACTTCCGGGCACAAAACACAAGTCACG